>JAAMPD010000727.1:0-38491 GCA_025266255.1 Trissolcus basalis | reverse complement strand
TATTCATTATTAATTCTGATTCGCTTGCTTTTGTTAGAGATATATATATATATATATATATACGTGTATATATATATAAATTTTTATACACTCGTCTTTTTGAGAATAAAAAAGTTGTGTTAAATTATATACACTTTGTAACCAATCATGGTTATTAGCAGCTGTAAAAAAAAAAGCATTGTTCCAAGAAATCCAAAGTGCATTTAAGAAGATTTTAAAAGATTTTCTATAATGTCTTCATTACTTGCAAAATAAGACGAACGGGAGAGTGAATGAAAATAAAAGAGTTTTGCAAGAGGAAAGAAGGGGGGAAAAAAATAATAAAAACGAAGTAACCTCGATGACTAAAACTGTATGGAGTTTCAGTTCTGGAGAAGAGCTGTAAATCGGTTTATAATGAAAAGTGGCTGGTTAGAATGCAAGGAAATGCAAAGTAAGTGCAGTTTATTTTGAGATGGAGGGCCCTCCCCTGTTTTACATGAACCAACCAGCGTGCAACGAGGGTGCGAGAAAATGAGTGTGCGCGTCTTTGGGCGCGCGGTGGGGGCATAAGGCCCAGAGGGTGCCAGTCGGCGCGGAGGTCTCGTCTCACAGAGGAGGGAAAGTGGCAGACCTTGAGCTGCCACGCAGGTACGGACGTCTTCATCCTGCCTCGAGCCGCGCTGCAAGCGAACGAGCGAGCCAAACCAGCCGCTTCTCTCTGCCTGCCCGGCTAGTTCCGATCGTTTCGATTATCGTAGTTCGCTTGGTTAACTTCGTCTCACTCCGTGTCCTGTTTGATGAACATTCGAGGGCACTTGACGAGTTTATCGCCCGCACAAATCTTCAGATCTCGTGACCCGTCCGACACGACCGAACAAATGAAAAAAAAAGGTCAACATTGACAGCCAATCTTAAAATTGCCTCCGCGAAAGTATTTCGCGAAGAATTTTGTCCGAGTCTCGTTTTGTTCTTGCACGTACGACTTTTTATCATTTTTATTCGCACGGAACAAAATTTTAAGATGAGAGTGCAAAAAGAAACTTACAAATAAAGAAGACTCTTTCCTGCAGAATTTATTTTATGAGCAGCAAACAGACGTGCATTCATGGCAGCTCGCTTTGCATCCTTCACTTGAAATTAATTAACGAAGGCTTCTTTCTGCTCTCAAGAGCGAATTCCTAGTTTTCGCAAACACTTAAGTGCGATATTTTTGTCTCTAATAGACTCGCGTAACAGTTTAGTCTCGAACGTCGGTGCTTGACGAGGACAAAATAATTTGAAATTCTAACGTCAATTTGAATGTAAGTGGGGCTGCTCATTTTTGCATGCCAAGCAGTGGCAAAAGTGAGAACAAAACTAATAAAACCAAACGAAGAGGTCAAAGCGTCCATAAAAAGTGTTTGCCTTTTGCTTCGTGTTTGATTCGCTGTTATCGA
This sequence comes from Trissolcus basalis, assembly GCA_025266255.1. Lineage (NCBI taxonomy): Eukaryota > Metazoa > Arthropoda > Insecta > Hymenoptera > Scelionidae > Trissolcus > Trissolcus basalis. Next base: position 37,073 of record JAAMPD010000727.1, on the reverse strand, counting down.
GGGTCTAGTCGTGTACGTTCGCTCAGTTTGTACTTATCGAGCGGCGAAAAAAGCGTCGCGCCGGGAAGCAATAATTTAGTAAGTTTTCGGAAAAAAGCCGCTCCCTTGCCATTAGGCTGGCGGCGAAATAGTGCGAGCAAGCACGGTGGTGCCATCAAAATGACGTTTTTTTAACGGCAATCTCTCGGGTCGAGTTAATGACTACCAACGTCGACTTTTATTGAAAATTAAATCACATTCAGAAAACTACGAGTAGGCATCCCTCTCGTCCGTTAGCTCGGCAAATTTTGTTCTAATTAACTTCTATTTTGTTTGTTAAATGTTTCGAATAATTGACGTTCGGTTGAAATCGGCATTGTTGAGACAGCCGTTGTCTCGTTGATTACTTTAATTGTGCCTCGTCGTAACGGTGCATTTGCTTTTCTTATTCTTGTATAATACTTGTATAATGAAATAATAACGTCCAGCATTTAAGAGCATTTCACTTCGCATCTACAGGAGTGGGCAACTTTACAGTCCTCTATAGAGAGAGAACGAGAGAGCGTGAGAGAGAGAAGGAGAGTACTCTATGAAGACTCGCCGTGAAGGGTCACTTGAAAGCCCGTCTCTTTACTATACAAAACAGGAAACTCCCGTCAAGAGAATGTCAAGTTGGATGAAGAACGTTGTACCAATTGATACATCAATGTCACAATATTGAATGAAAAATAACAACAAATAAAATGTATTTAATGTAAGAATAATGTTAACAAATGTTAATGTTAATTTTTGTTGTTGCAGTAAATGGAACGCAGCAGAAAGTGGGATATCGCAGAGGATCATGAATCTGGAGGACGCAATTTGGGCAACGTGGGAACGAGGCTGCCTTCTCGTTAATTATTTTGCCATTTACATTATTACCGTATTAAATTGTCAGTCGAGCAGTGCGAGTCAAAATGTTCGCCGTTGAACGGTGAGGTGTTCATTAAGTCGACGCAGCGTTAAGTCAAGCAAACGTTTCGTCGGCTTAACCGGGGCTTTGGCGTCTTATCCGCGGCTCTTCCCCGAGAGCACTTCATCAGTATCAACATCACCTGGTTGTATATGTCTGACGACTAGTCGATAATTTTCCACGATTGAGCGCGTCAATCGTGCGATCGGATTAATTTGAAATTAAAAGCCCAACAGTGTACAACACGTGTCCCCGAGAGTGGTCGCGCTCAGACGCGAAGACGCTTTTGCAGAGGCCGATAAATTTCATTGTGGGACAAGCATTATTTCCCAACCTGCGCGATTCCCATTCAGCCTCATAATTTATTTCACAAATTATACCTGCGAGCAATTCCAAACCGAAAAACCTCCCGCTTCAGTAACTTTCTCGACAAAGCAGGGAGCAAAAGAGACGGTAAGAAAAAGATGAGACAAAAAAAAAAGAAGAAAGAAACGGCCGAATAAAAATGTCGCTCAAACAAAATTTCCTCCGTCCGACTACTAAGATAATTCATGCCGAATGTTGTTGGTGCGTTGCATTCTATAAACTGTCGCGCAAACGAGATCCGCCAAATCCTCGGGCAAATAACTGAAATCCGAAAATCAATAGGGAGATTGACAAAAAAAATGTGTCTTGGCATCGTAATCCCCGAAACTCGTTTCATAATAGTTGTTCGCAGCGTTTACCTCGCAACGAGTCCTGGGCCCTTTTGTGATCAGCGATGTGCGCGAAGCTTTATTATGTCGAGGCCTCGGCAGCACGTTCTCGCCCTTCGCATTCGTCACGCGGACTAAGTCTCTGCTGCAACGTGACACAGTGACACAGGCCCCGAGATCCCGAAAGCATCGCGACCGCAAAAGCAGATTTTCCTTCGGCGCGCTCTTTCATTGCCCGATTCGTCACCGTGTCGATCGAGCCCGTCGAATCGGGAGGGTGCACTCGTTAAATTGGATCTAACCGAGAAAGCATCTGTCCCCGCCACGAAAATCCCCGGGATTATGCTCTCCTTATTCTCATTCCGACCGTCTCTCTTCGCTATTCAAAAGCGAATAAAAAATCGGAAATCTTGTATTAGATCTCTCCTGTTTGCATTTCCAACGAGGTCGCTGAACTGAATTTGATCACTCGTCTCACGGACTTTTTTTTTTTTTCTATCTCTCCCCGTTCATTTTTTATTCACATTTTGAAATTCCGCTCCCCGTTCGATCAGAGTTTTGTGATTGTTTTCTTGTTTCTTTTTTCCATTTTGTTTTGTTTTCAAGAGTAGGGTTCGGAATCCATTAACAAATTTCCAATTTGATGTAACAATATCGGAGTGACGGTGAAATCTGGTTCAGCCATCAGCTGAGTGCATGACAATCAATCTTTATTAGGCGAGACAGTGGCAAAAGTGTCGGATCACGCTGCAGAGCAAAGTTTGTTACAATTCGAAAACACGTATTCATGCGTGCAACATTTTATTAGAACGCCGCCAACTTTTTGGTTGACGTTGAATTCGTACTTGGAGACAAGGAACCGTCTTTGTCACATCCAAAATATCGGTCGGTTGGACAAAACGCGACACTTTGTCAGCCGGGCGTTGGACCGCCTGGGAAGCTGTTGTGGCGTCAAAATCAACACCTTTTAGAAGCGGTCAACATCGGATTCCTTTGAGCCTCGCATGGTTGGCACGCGGTCGATCGCTTTTATAAAAGGATATTTCGCTGTGAATACAATATTTTTGTAATAGTGTTATACAAGTCGGGTGGAAAAAAAAATTCCCCTGCGAAAGAAAGAGAGAGAAAAAGAGGAAGGACATAATGGCTCGTATCCTTTCATGTAATTTGTCGTGAATCCAGAATCAAGATCAAAGCAACCCGGTCGATTTGTTTGCGGCAACAAGCGCGGCTGTTGTGATAGCGACGCTTTTTTTGCCCCGGAGAAGGGTATGAAACCCGAGCCGAGAGGGTATACCGGGTATAACGAAGTCATCAAGAGCTCGGGATGGAATTCAGCGCCCAAGTTGTTAATAAATTTATCGTTCAGCCAGCGACGTTACGATGATTGTGAATTATTGGCTGAGCGCGTTTTTTTTCCGCGGATTTCATGCTGGATGAAATAATTTATCGGCGCGTTGCGGGGGTGGCATTCACGATCGGCTATATTTACGGCGACGCACGCATTAGGTGGTAAGTATGTCTGCCGCCCACGAGAGAGGGTTAATCACGAGGAATCGCGTCATCAATTTTGAGCGCGGGCAAAAAGTGCTCGCACGGCACACTTGTGAAACACCGACCGGTGAGTGCCGGGGACATAAAATCTTTGTTGTAAAATATGAACTTTGGAACGCGACGACTAATTATTCTTTCGTGTTGCCGCTCGCCTATTAATTATACCTGGCGAATGACCGCTCGTAATCCCTGGCCTTGTACGGTGACCTGGTGTGAAAACCGAGAAAAATATATACATCAATATTTTTTGTGGTCCGTCTATCGGAAACGCTGATTTATATTTGGTTTCGAGTGGGTTTCGGATGATTTAGAAGAGAAATAATAAAGACGGCATGAGAGAGCCGAGTTTCGCTTTCTTTATGAATCAATAATTCACAGCTGGTATGGAAGCAACAATTTCAGTAGAAATTGAGACGGTTTTTTCCTCGTGCCAAATGGCGCAGGATCGGCTTGCCCGAAGAAAGTCATCGAACAAAAGAACGGAGCCGGTGAAATGACGGTGAATTTCAGTGGGTATCATGTTATCCATTCGTTTGTTCGCGCAAAGTCGGATCGGGGTGTATTTTTTTCCACTCCGCGTACAGCAGCGAAAGAGCATTAACGTGAAATAACGAGATGGCCCTGCTGGCTCGAGAAACGTGCTCGAATGCCGCGGATCGAGTTCCGCCGATGCTTAATTCCCTGGGCTTCTCCGATGGCGGGCCCACAAAGCTGCGGTGCAGGTGGCATCGCTCTCCGCATTATGCGCACTGCGCCCGTCACTGCCTCGCAATTAAATGCAACGCACCCGCGCTCATAAATAAACTCTAATGTATTCAATTTTTCGGCAATTTGTTATAACGCTTATAACACCCTCTCTCTCACTCCCGGGCATACATCACCGTCGCGTTTACTGTTTTGATTTATTTGATAAATGAAAAACAATCAACTTGATTGTGCTGATGAAATAAAAAAACATGTCGATAAATTTGTAGTACATATAAAAAAAGATTTTCAAGAGGGTGTTTGTTGGAACTGACTTTGTCGTTTAATGGACAAATAAATAAAATAGTTGAAAATAAAAAGTTTTTTTTATGAAATCTTGTTAAACTGTGATTTATAAAAGCAAACATTTATGTTGCGCGAATCTGTGACACATTTCCGGGCTGTATTTCACATTTTATTGTCTTTCTGATAAACTAAAATTGACAGCACTTTTTTGTTTTGCAGTGCCCAGAAGTTAACTGGTGGAAGCACGAGGAGGGCACATTTATCCTCCTATCGATCGGATAACAGCAAAACACTCAGCGAATCGACATTAGAACGGAAATATGATGTACGAGCTCGACGTGTGTGTGCTTTTGAAAACCGCAGAACCTATCGGCAAATATTTGAACAGGTTTGGTAATGAAAAACACTTTGCTTATATAAATGCACTTAATTCAATTTTCTTTTGCAAATACACCAGAGTCGATTTGATAAATAAAATGTGAACGAGTTGTATAAACCGATTGTAAATCTGGCCATTGAAAATCCAAATGAAATTTTGCGATATTGCTGATGAATGATCTTTCCGTGCTTTCAACGTTACACAAAGTTTTCATAGTAAAGTTTGTAAATAACAAATAATCGCCCAGAGGGACAACGTTCGTACAATATGTTCAAACAACAAATGTTCGTAGATATATTTATATTTTGTCAATATAGTTGTCAGATTTTTTCGTAAAACTTTCATAAGTGATTGTTGGGATACTTTTTATTTTGAATACAGTTTGAATACGTCAAAAACACTAAGAAGAAAATCAACGAAATAAACATGTTAAAACAACAATTTGCCGATTGCATATCGTTATGATAATTTAATATAGATTAGTTTCAAATGGCGAGCGCGTTTAAATTCCGTGATAGTCATTAGTCATTATTGTGAGACGTTATCGCTGCTCGATATCTGTATATCAAATTAGACTTTCCACTTTCTAACATCGGTGATCAAAAGCTCGACCGACGAAGGATTGGCCGACCGGTATTGCTGGCGGTAATTAGCTATGTGAGGCGCACTTGGTACACTCGCAGATAAGTCTGTCACCAATTAATAATCATTAATGTCAGCGCCGGTCTACGTCAGTTTTATTGACTCGACTTACCAACCAATCTCCGCGCTCTGATTTATTATCGACAAGATGTCAAATCAAAGAAAAATATAATCAGACCGATGAATTATAGCAAGCAAATCGAAAAACGCTTTTATAATAATTATAAGTCTGCGGAGCTCAAAACTGTTGACGCAGGAATTTTTTTCCCGGCAACGTAGCTCTACCGCACGAAGTTGACTTGACTGAAAAATTCTTCAAGAGGTTTTGCCGAGGGATCGTGCGTGTATGTGTCATTTAGCAGAGTTTATAACTTTGATAGATCATTTGTTAGTTTCATATAATTTATCCCCCTCTTTTTTTTTCTTGATTTTTCCAGTTTTAAACATATTTCGAAAATTTTATTCCGATGAGTAATTTTAACAAATCAACGAGAGAAATAACTTTGCACTTTTTTTTTATTAAGTCGCCATATAACCAGTGACAAATATTTGTGTTGTAAAATATTTTCACACCGGCAGTCTTGCCGTCGACCTAAAACGAATTTGTACGTCGATGCTTCGATTTACAATAATTCTAGCTAAAAATATTGCAGTTCGAAGAAATTCATTACAAATATTAGTCTGTATATTCCAAGGTAATTTTGCAATCCAACCGAACGAAATTAACTCTTTTTCAACATGCATTATGTATGAAAACTGCAGGTACGAAAACGAATAACACAGATGTATTCATTCCCTTTTCCCTTGGTACACAATTCAATTGAAACATCATTAATATACTTTTTTGTATATTTATCATTGCAATTAATATTTATTAAAATAATCTGTTACGTTTGTATAGAGTATGTACTGTGTATGACACGAGTTCATGAATAATCATGAATTATTCAGTGCAATCTATTTAAAAATGTATTTCATTTGCAGATGGATAAGTTCTCTTCGGCAGGACGGAAAAAAGTGTAACAAATAAATATTAGCGGAGATTTGTATAAATGTGGTCAGGCAGGATGTGGCCAAGCGGGGAACAAGACTGTGGCGGAGCGTGTTGCATGCATGGTATACGTGGCGACGTCGCGGGTGACGCCGAGGTCGTCTGCGCGAGGCTTGCGATTCGATCCAAGATCGAATGTGCGATCGGTTGTGTAAGTGCGAGCAGGCCACCAGCAGAGCTGGGACCACCTCGGCCGCTGCATCAGCGGGATCCAGTTCAGCGGCGAGCAACACAAAAAAGGACGAAAAGAAAAGAAGGCGCGAGAGAGAAAGAGAGAGAGGAGGGCTGCCTAAGGTAGGCATCAGCAACGTGGAAAGAATGCGTGGGCCGTTCGAACTGATGGACGGACATAATGATTCGAACTTTGTCGGTGCAGTGGCTCGCGCTGATAGGCTCACCTTCATTATACATAAATTCGAATTTGATGTACATTCGATTTTTTTACCCCGCAACGAATCAACGTTAGAAGCTGAATTGCTAAATTAAGCGGACAGCTTTGGTACCCAAACAACATCGTCCCAACCTGCTTCTTGCCCGGCCTCTAGTCGTAGAAAACGAATACATAATCCGAATTCATTGAGACGTTTCCCAAATTCGACGCCATTACGTTAATTGCGTATTAATATTTATGAGCAGCGTGTCGTGGCAGTCGGTGTGATAATATGCGCGATACGATAACTTTATTAAAACGAATGATAAATATCCGCACGCGGCTTACATTCAAGCAAAATAGCTGCCTTTATTACTTTATATTAAAGTCACTGATGACAGATACTTCGATACGTCTTTAATAAAGTCGGGCTTATGGTCGGCGTTCCGCAGATTTTCCTTTTTAATAAACTCAGAAGAAATGTCAAGGATTGCAATATCAGATTTACTTTCATGGTTTATATTTATAAATGCGATTTTAATTTTCACTGTTATTGCTATTTTTCAAGTTTCTCATTAAAGCGTTGGAGTGTGAAAAATTGTAATGCGAATTGTTTGATATTAATACATTGTACCGTTAACGCCTTGTTCGTTACAAATTGAACAAAACGTTGTACGTTTACACAACTGCAAATATTAAACTCTAAAATCGACGTGTTAATGTCTAACAAGTATATAACTGTATGGGGAACAAACTTCTTCGGCGTATGGAATCAGAAATGCAAGCAAACTCAGTTGTCATTTTTATTAAACAAATACAAACATTTAACAATTAGCACACGTTACATTTTGTTTCGCGAAAGTCGAGCTAACGAGAGTCAAAGGAAACAGTTCTGATGAGATTAAAACGTCGCTAATTAACTTCTCACTTGTCCTCCCGTGAATTAAATGGTATATATTTGCGTACAAACAACATCTTTAAAATTGAATTTAAATTTTATTTTTTCTGTATAAATTATCTGGATTGATTTCACTGTTATTATGAATACGGGGAAAGTATTTTCACACTGATCATGTTCTATAATTTCTAAAAACATATTCATCGTTAAATAGAATTTACATTTGAATTTCTAATAGATTCTCAAAATATGTAAACTTTATCGATGGGAATGTTGTAATCGTTACTAAACGTTCATTAATTTCCACTTACTGACTTTTTAGCACAAAGTAATAACTGTAGCTGGAATGTTTAATAACATAATTTACCTAGTTAATGAAGTATTAAAATATGGTCTATAGGCACTAGTTGCTGATTGATATATCCAATTAATTTACGAACTTTAAAGCCGCACTTCATTTCGCAGCTTAGACCGTTTTTTTTTATTCCACACCTCAAAATTGAATTTCTATTTAAAGTTATATATGCAGCGATATTTTTGAATTTCATTCTCTTGTCTTGTGTTTCGGTAGATAAGTCAAACGTTCTCCACGCGCAAGTACCCGTGACGTCAATGGTGGCTCCTCTCTGCTTTCGATTAACTCGTTAAGCGGCTCGTATAAGTCACGGCGTTTTCGCCAATTTATTTTCGGCAGAACGTCGCTTCCGACGCCAAATTTCTTCACGCGCTGCATGAATATTTCACAGATATCTCGACGGAGGCGTTTTGCGAGTCGCGCGAGCGCGACCAACAGTTAGTCAAACGATTTGCACGATTTGTCAAATTCATTTCATCCGTATAAATCAGCGTCCACCTTGCCCCTCGCTCCGCATTTTTTTATCACATTTTAACTCGCAACGTTGGAAAAAAATGTTTCTTTTTTTTTTTTTCTACGCGCAACCGACTGTTATTATGACTAATGAGCAAACGCGTCACGCAGCGAGGGATTTCCGCGCGAATAATTTGTCAATATTTTTACTCGCGAAACTTTTGCATCGGATTTTGGCGAATAAAAAGGGAAATCTGTCGGAGTTTGAAGAATAAAAAAAAACATACTCCGCGCTATTAAATGTTCAATGAATAATGTTCGATACTGTATTTCCCCTCTGTTTTCTCTCATCCTTGATTTCGTCCTTCATAAATTGCGAGATCTCAAAATGCACAGCCGTTTAAGCCGTCTGTTATGGTGCTTTAAAATGTGAATCGCATTTTTCGGAATGTCAAGCGTCAATGAAAATGCACGCAACCGTAATAATGGCGGTGCAATTTATACGTACGTCGAACAAGTGCTGATAGTTTAAGCGTATGCAGTAAAATTGTAAAGGAAATGTACGGGTAGCGTATGTACTATTGCATACATAAGATCACGTTGGCGTATATTTGTGATTTATTTTAATTGGCTCTGCCATGTGGCGGTGATTAAAAGCAAGCGTTCGGTGTTTATTGTGATAAAAAATAGTAAATATGTTGACGCATAATGCCGCGGTCTGTGTATTTATGAATGTTAAGCAGCGAAAGGCCGAGCGACGAAAACGAGAAGGCGGCGCGCAAAACTGCAACAGAGCCGCGTTTCTCTTTTGAGAAGCTCCCGCGTCGATTTACGATAAAGTCCGATATGCGTTAATAGAAAGAAGCAACGGCGTTAACCTAATCGGTTGGCCGTCTACCGAATAAATTGGCTGATTTGCATGGGAATCAGGTAGGTCCCCGGGACCGCCGATAACGGATTCCGTCGTGTAAGGCGGGCGATAATGGTCGGATGCGCGTCGCATATAACCGGCCGCGCCAACTTTCCCGCGTGCGCACACACGCATTATCATAAAACGATTTACAAGATACTTTGACATTAAGTGGAACTCACGTGAAATGAAGCCTCTAAAATGGATCCCTGCGTTACATTCGAATTATGCAATCTCGTTAAAGCACACTAAGGCCCTCTATATCTCTGACAATTCAATCTATGGGTTGCTCCGGGTTCTCGTGACAGTATTTATCAGAAAATTATTGTTTTCGGCGTGTACAATCGTTTGAATACAAAGAAACGCTATCAGATTCACTAACCGACTTTTATTTTGCAGGATCAAGGTCTAGGAAAGGTCAGGTCAATTAGGGAGCGAACGAGGATACCCACGGATGCATCGACATCGGCCAGAGATAAGCTGATATTGCAATGCTAGGTAAACTTGCTTTGAATGGGTCGATTCTTACAATTGAATTTGCCTCACTTTTATCATTTAATTGCATTGCACTTTCATTATTTGAATTATCATTGAATTCGCGTCGCTCCTTGAAAGGACTCGTCCAATTAGACGCTCGCGCGCGAGCAAAATTTTGTTCTCACTTAATCGTAAGGTTGTCCCGATTGCGCGGCATTATCACCGGATCTTTTGTTGCATCGAACTGCTAATTAATTTCCCTATTTAATTGTCATTTTCATTTCGAAATATGATTTCGCCTGATCATTATTTTATTATTATATTCTTATCGGGGCCAATCTATCTTCATCGTTGTCACGCTCAAGAGACCGACCGCCGACTTTGACAAGTATAAATTAATCGCAAATGATAAATCTTTTGAATTCAACTTTCGCGAAACAAATTGGTTATATCGGCAAACTCAAATTTGCATAATCGAAAAATCCCCGTCGAACGGTTTTGCCTGTATTTTTGCTAATTGACAAACAGATAAGACTTTATTTTGGGTAAAATAAAATCTAGCATGAGCCCAAAACGTAATAAGGTACAAAATGAATTTCAAACTGATGATAATTATTTTTAATTAAATATTTAATTAAGTCATTATATTTTACAGTTTCAACAGAGATGGAGCATTTAATTAGTGTTGCGATACAACGAGAGGTATCGCGGAGTGAAAGTACGTCGGCGGTGAAGCCCAGTTGTATCTCATAATAACGAAATGGAGCTCGATTGATGTGCGCTCAAACTGAGCAGCTGTTGGAAGGTCAAGTTGGGAATGATTAAAGCCGGTTGGACAAGCGAAATACGCAAATCATCGCGTATTGGGCAATCGAATTACCAAGGTAGAATATGACGTTCCAGACTGGTTTGAATTAGTGGCTTGGTTTGATGGACGAGATACGACTTTTGTTCGCGACATGTCGCATGCGAAAACGACGAACACCCAACGGCGACATTAATCGCGCTGAAAGGTAAGCAGGCACGTCGTCGGCCATATTCAGGGGTTATAACGCTCTGTGGAGTAATCCGCCGTGTACGTAATATAGTATAACCGTGCACCACCATTGTGCACGCGCAGCTGTGTCTGTTTGTATACGTACAACTTGTACCGTCCAAGCTACATTTCCGATATGATAAACAATTGTACGTACGTGTTTGCGTACAAACGCAAAGGTGTACGGTCTCGTACACACTCAAGAGCTTTACAAATACACGAATTTTCCAAGTTTCCTTTTAAAATCTAAAAGTCTCGTATACGTTTCTGCCTCGGAGACTTTTTTAACGGGCTGTTTATATGTATATGTTGACGTGCGTGCGCGCGCAAACCGGAAAATGTGTGACTCTCAATAGTACTCTTTTTTTTCTGAAAGGAAACTCTCAAGAAAGTAGTCGGTTCACGTTTTACGAAAATTTGGTTTATATATTTTGCTCTCATCGAATCTATGTATCCGTCGATTCCTGTCAGAATAAGAATGTTCGAGCTCGAATTTCGCCTGATGTGTGTGCCCGAAAAGTGTATAGGAAAACCTCGTGCGTTTTAGTTACGGTTGTGCTTCCATTCGCGAGTATGATGAAAAGAGAATTATTTACATGTTTGTTACATTTGTGACAGCGATTGTTAGCCTGTTTGGATCTATCGGGCGTGCGGTTACCCGCAACGAAAAAGTGAACAGGAAACCGTTCGCAATTTAGATACGCAGTCGACTGTAGAAATGTCACAAACATTATATATCGGAAATAGATGTTTTTCAGAGAAAAGGGAAAGCAATAAATATGATAATTAATCGGCGTGTCAACGTGATTCGTGTCACTTTAAAAGGAAGATGATGTTTGTAATGCGTAGGTGCGAGTTTTGACGTTTGAGTTTTACCACTTAATGATACGAAATTTCTAATATAAAAGTTGATTTATCAAAATTGTGATTGCTGCATTTCAAAATGGCTTCTTAGCTTTTGAGTTTCGAATGTTGGTATAGCGTTACTTTGTTAGGCGAAGTTGTGACAGACAATACTTAATTAATTCCCTGTCATAGTACGTGAAATTCAATTATTTCCAGTCACTTAGTTAATGATAAAAATAAAATTACCGGCATCATTTACACACGATCGATATCTGATTTACGAACCATGCTTGTAACATATTCATCATATCACACAGTGCGCTATCATGCCTGAGCTGCATGTGCATCAGCCGAGCATCTACAATTTCATCCAATATACAGACGCTTTCGTGAGCTGGGCATAAAATTACATAACCGCACATAAAATAATATCCTTTCGCTGTTTCTTTATTCAACAATATCCTCCGAATATCTGCGCAACTTAATCAAACCAACGTACGCAATCCCTTATTACCCATCTTTTTTATCCTGCCGGAAAAACGTATATCGTGGCGCAGTAAACCGCGGGCATGCATGCGTGGGAGCATTCGTGAAAATCTTTGACAATTTAAAAAGTTGAACTTGGAACGATCCGAAGTCGTTACTTTGAATAACTTTGTAACTTTGTGAAACTTAATCTTGATAGAAGTTTGCAAAAGTGAGCTTTCAGCCGAAAAGCTGAATTATCATCCCACCTTATTTTTGTCAAGTTATGATTGAGAAATTAATTGATAACAAAATAAATGGATTTCGTTCAGAGAAAGTTTATTCAATAAATCAATAAACAGACAAAATAAAATGCGATAAGAAGTTGATGGAAATTTCATGAAAAAAAAGCTGTTTCTCCATTAAGCATAACGTAATGCAAATTTTTATGTGAAAATTTAACTAATTGATGAAACAAATTATAAGCAATAAGTCTCATTAAACTAATTGAAAATTTTATAAACATCCTGCGAACAAATTGAATGAGAATGAATACATAAATAATGAGAGTTAATTTTTTACAACTCGTTATATGAATTACATTCATGTCATAAACACGATGTGTATTTTTCTAAACGGTTAATAAAAATGAAAGACCTCGACCGAAAAATGAGAAAAATTTTGCTTGGTCAATAGAAACATTCAATTGTTAAGACAAAAGGAAAAAAAAAATGTACAAAACAATGATTTCGCACGGTGTTTCAGCAGATAATATTTCCGTCCAGCGACGATCGTGATAAACAAAACGGTATACAATTTCCCTCGCGTAGAACAAATAAAAAAGCCCGGTATCATGTTTGTAAACAGAAGATAAAACTGCAGAAAGTCAACGGAGAAATGTATCTTGAGATCGGTACTGGAAAATTTACGGCTTTTTTCCCGGAATAACAGTTAGTTTTGTGACTTCGCCACGACAGTGAGTCTGGGTTTCTCCAGGTGTGTAGAGAGAAGCCTAAGCCCGCGTGCGTCGTATAAAGGACTCCGCGCATAGCGGCCCGCTGCACAAGGCATAATAAGGAAGTCCAAAGTAATCGGTTACACGAGGAAATCGAGCGCTCGAGCGGTATGCACCGGCGGCCAGCGAACACGAAATGGGGACGATCCCATCGCACACGTTGCCGCAATCGCCGTCCTTGTCGCGCCGTCCCGTGAGAAAGAAGTCGCTCCGGTGCCTCTCGGCCGCGTGCGTGAAAGTGAGTCTGACCGCGTTCGACTTTTCTCGGCCATTGTCAATGCTTCGCGATTTTTCACGCCCGATCGGTGCTCTCGCTTTTGTTCGCCCGACACTTTTGTGATAAGCGCGGTCCCGGTCACTTGTTTATCCCGCGTCCACCTTTTTTTGTCCACGATTTCTGCAAATTCACGCCGCTCCATTGTCCGCTTTGAATTTCGGCTCAAAGACGATTATGATAGGAGACTTTTTTTTCCACAGGAGAAAGAACGTAGAATATGGAAATCGTCGTCTCCTTGATTGAAAGCTGTAGCAGCAATTCGATTCAGTCGGATCGATTAAAAGTTGATTTGTCGAGGTGTGAGAGGAGGTGTGACTTCAAAAATGTTCTTGGAAAGGAAATTGTGACGAGGATGATTTATAAAACTGGTCAGGTTCGTCGAAAAACCCCAGCGTGGATTAAAGCTTCTATTCCGAATTTTATTATTAATCATATCCTTCTAATTCTGGTTCTACGATTGTGCCCGAAGTGCAGCTATTCTCCAGATTATTATTTTAGACGAATAAAAAGAAGAAGAAGAAAAAAGAGGGATTCAGTTAATTTGGACGATTTTTCGCAAAGTCACGATAAAACTGAAAGTCTTCTTATGAATCACATAATTCGATCATTATTTCAGAACATCAAAGGAGGAACGTGGAAATACGACCAACTGTCAGACCAAAAATACTGATTCATATAAAGACGGTGAAAAAAGCGACATTCACGAATTCCTTGTCTTCAATAAATTACAACACCTCGAGTCATAAAGTAAAACGCGAGGAAAAAATGTAGCGTACAACTCAGCGAAGAATTCAGCCGTAACATCGTACTTTCTGTAATTTTATCTAATACTCGATCAAAGTCCGGAACTTTCCTGAAGCAGCCCGTTGCTCGGACGAAAGTCAGAAAACCCACTTTGCGATCCGCGCCGTTTGCCCGCGTCGGCTTTATTAATGCGGTAAACGAGTTTAAAACACTCTGTCGTTTGAGAATACAAATTGCTTACAAGATCGTACACATAATCGCGCCAGCCGAGTGACCTTGCTCGGACGCACGAGACGGTTGGGTAATGAAACGTGCTGCGTGTCCGCGTGAAATGGCGCGAATCCTCTCGTGCGGTCCCGGGCCCGCTCTCCGGCGTCCTATAAATTCCGCACGCAGTGATGTACGATCGAGAGCGCGATAAAATTCAGCGCTCGGAAATTTTCGCGAAGATGAAACGCAGGGGTCAGAGATTGCGTACTTTGTGGTTTTGCGGGCTCGCCAATTGCGCGCGCCACGCTATGTGCAATCAGCGCGGCATAATTACACGTATGCGTGTACCCAGCTATACGTCTTAATTTCATACTCGATAAAGCTAATAACTCTGCGGCGCGCTCGGTCAATTAACGCTTAACCTTGGTGCGTATGAAACGTTGCTCTTGGGAGCCTGTCCGGTGTGTCGTGCGAACTGTTCACCGAATGTCGGTTACTGTGCAATTTCAGTTATACAATATATAACCTCAAAGAGCCGGAAATTTTTCCCCGAGTTTCGTAAATCGATTTTGTATTCCCGATGTGCATACACGGACGCCGTGAGCGAAAATGTTCTACCCGGCTCAAAAAATTGTGCAATGCCAATAAATATAAAAGCGTGCACCAAGTCTATTTACTTAGATTCACACAGATTTCAAATTGTGCAAGCGCAAATGTACGAGGAAAAAGATATTGCACGTTTTTTTTTTCTCCTCGCCGGCTGGTTTTTGTTTCAACTCAAACACTCGGCTGTGTCAACACATAGATTATTTGGTCGAGAGCTGCATGTCTTGTTTGTCGCAGAAGTGGTATATTTTCACTTGATGAATTGCCTTTTTTTGTATACCAGCTTTTTGGAACGAAACGTTTTCAACGTTCACGTGTATAAATGAAATGACAAAAAAAATTGAATGTCTCAAATTTATCCTTCAGGTTTATTGATTAATTATTTTTGTTTCAGGTGTCGGGATGACTGAGTTTATCATCGCTTGATTCTTGGTGCAGATTTTTGCAGCGCTGCAACGTTTTACGACAAACCCTTTAAATTTGATACCGAATTCCCTCGGTGAAGTTCCCACGACGATCTCGTTTTCCTTAACGAAAGATTAGCGGCCAAATGAGCTCTCAGGCGGGGTAAAATTGCGACGTAAACAATAGACAGAATTAATAAAGCTCTTTGCGACGACGATCAAAACCAAATGAGGATTCTCGGCGCGCGGATTCATCAAGTTTCTGATTAGCTGATTAAGATGACTAATGAGTGCTGAGACGAAGCGTCGTCGCTCCAGGTATGTATATATAAAATTATTTATAATACACGATACTGGTCTAGTTTACTTTTGAGAATAAAATATTGAAGGAATTCACTGTATCGCTGAATATTCAATACCAGTCACGCGGGGATGGATCCCAATTTACGTATAGCGGCCGAGATAAATGTGGATGGGCGGTCGCACTCTGCTACCTCGCCCATTTGAGAAACGCGCATCTAGCTGATCGTGAATTCTATGCGTAAATGCATTATGCATGAGTCCGCACTACTGCCAGGACTTCTTCATAAAGAAGTCCACCGGCTGTTGGCCAATGTGTGGCCAATTAAAGCACGCCATTACATAATAATCTATCTTATTCAAAATCTCATGAAAATAATTATAAACTCGAGGCATATTTTTTCTCTGTTAAACCGACCGTGCAATAATAGCAAAAAAATGTTCTTTTGTTATTCATTGTATCATGCATTTACTATGTATAAGCTCTGGCAAAAATTATTCATCTTTTTATAAACATTAATACGTAGTGAAATGAATGCAAATTTTCAATGGTGTAGATACTGAATGAATTAAAAAATATTTTTGATTCAGGGAATTTGTAAAGCTGTGATTTCTGTCGACTGGTCACTTTATCGAGGTCGGGTGTAATGTTTATTGACAAATCGATGGAAAAAAATTGGTCAACAATAAAATTGCACCTATGGCATTCAATTTCGGTCGAATGATAATTATAGCAGATGAACGAGCGCGGATATTTTAAGCTCGTGGAAATTCAATTTTCACCTCGAAATCCAATATGCTCTGCGGTTCAATCATCGAAACAGGCCCGTCAACGTGTACCCGTGTACACTCGAAGCGACCGCGCTTTGTCGGATCAGAATCATTGGTGAAAAACAAAGCCGGGCGTGTGACAGTGCACTGCACACACACATACACACACACTGCAGCACCTTAAAAAATTAGTCGGCTGCAGTTCACGTGCTCAAAAATAATGGCTTTGCCGGTCGCTTGGTACACACGCCAACTAGTTCCTTCTGACGGTCGTCGCTTCTTTTGTGAACTCTGTCTCAAGCGCATTTTTCAGACTTGAGTGGATTGCTTTCGTACAAAGATGCAAGTGAATTCGCGAGTTCTCTTTCTTTCTCTCTCTCTCTCTGTCATGTGCGTTGCGTCAAATTAAACCGGAAATTCGACTCTAGCCCGACGATGATATACAATTCAAAATTGCTTCCGCTCAGCCGTTTATTAAATTTTAACGCGCGAATTTTATGAACGCAGACGTCGAATAATATCTGACAAAAGATCATAATTAAATGACCGAAAACGTCAGGGAATAATGAAGACGACAGTAAAAGCAGGCTCGGAACAATGAGAGATAACGGAGTTTGTGAGAGAATTTTGTGATGAAGTTTATTCGTAGAGCGTCTCTGCGGTTGATGACAACATTTCAGGGTGGCTGAATCGAACGGTTTTCGCACGAGAAATTGAAAGTGAGATGCGACGAGGGATGTAAAAGTGCGCTCAATCGCGGCCTCGCGGACCAATCGGCGTGCACGCACGGTGCACCGACGGCTCGCAAAACTACTCTGCAAAATTGAACTGTGCAGAAAATTGCTCTCCCACTCTGGCATCAAAGCGGAAATATTTACGCGCAAATGAGCGAATTCCTCTGGGGCTAGTCGGCTTTTGGGTGCACACGCCGGTTCGCACGATAAAGCGCGCGAAACTGCTTAAAGCCGACCGAGGCAACGCAGGTTGCATTACCACGCGACCACTTTGCTCTTAGAGCCCACTTCGCTTTGCTATCCTGACTCATTCAAATAATGATCTATCTGTGAACAAAGAAAGTATCGTGAGTGTGCGTGGGCAAACAAATCACTCCGCTTGTAATTAAACGTTTGATCTGCAACTGGATTATCTTTGAGAAGAAGTCGTGATCCTATTCTCTAATTCTTTATTTGACTCTTACTCAATGTTTGACTAGCAAATGTAGGTCGAAGTTCAACAGAAAATTAATGTTCTCTCTTCACTTTGTTCTCCACATTCTTTCAATCGTGCGATTATTATTTGTTATCAAATGATTCGTTACAAAGTATAATATTTGAAAGACGCGTTTGGTTTCAACATTTTGATATTTTAATCAAACTCGAGTAATTTTTTCAACAATATCCATTTTCGAACGGAATCTGTCCAGACACAATGGCGTGATGAAATTTATTGTATCAAGTGTTGTTTTGCAATAAAAAAAGAAAAAAAATTTACAGCGCCGAAAATACAGTAAATCTAAAAGTATCCATTTATTCTTTATAGTCTACTTCTAGCAGTTTCATAATGCGTCTGGCCCAACGGGGGCTCCTCAACGCGGTTTCGCACGTGCTGTGTGCAGCGCGCCAACATACAAATGATTTACAAAATAATTTGAGTGCGTAGACACTCAGGATTGCACATACAGCGATGCGTGCTTGCGGCACACACCATGAATATGTATGATAACTCTCGTCGGCCCTTAGGATTTTTCCTCTATTCGCAATCTATGCGCATTCTGCTCCTATATATCTTTCTTTATCTTTCTATATTTTTCTCCAGAGAGGAAAGGTAGCGAAATTCTTGCCGCACCCTTACTGTAGCTGCAAAATCCTTTTCTTTCTTGACTCTTTTTTTTTGTTTTTTTTTTCTCATGAAATTCGAACTCAATTAAACGGATCGATTGTCTAGCTCGAGTTATATTGAACAATTTGTTTCGTTATTAAACGTTGAGAGCCTTAAATTCGAGTATTTGGAAAATTGGACATCGTTGATTGAAAATTTGTAGTTTGCAATGTGATGTAAAAAAGAAGAGTTGCCAATTGACCAAAGTGGACACGAAATTTGATTTATTTTTGTATAATTACGTATGGTATTTCTAATCGTTGATCTCTCTTATCGGGCATGGGTGTTGTTCTACGACACACGATATGCTTGAAGCGCATCATGGAATATCGTGCAGTAGTGTAGGTGTACATGACGCTTGATAATACGTCATGTACATGTGATAATGCAACGCGCTGATAATGATGCGAGACGCGCTTAGAAATATCTTGATCAGTGGTGCCCTCCGTTGGAAATTAATTAATATGTATATTCGTTCATTGTTCGCTGATAAATGCCCGATCTCTGGCAAGTGTCAAAGCGATCGATAATGCATTATTCAAATAATAACGTCTCGCTCGAGGGTCCTAAATTGTTGCAATTTTTGCAACGGCCGCAAAATGAAATGAATACGTATACATGGTTAGATGACTTTTTCCACTTATGTCATAGCATTGGTCCTGCTCTTTTTCACCTCTTATCTCTCGCGTAATGCATACATTTACAATTCAATGAAAAGCCCGTTCGCGTCGGCATGTAAATTCTCCGCTCGACTTTTGCGCTGTTTTTTCGTTCAGTTTTGTCTCGCGGGAATTTCTCGCCTGTGGCGGGTTTTGTTTAACAAAGCTTTTCGGCAAATATGATTTTTCGTGCAGCTCGCTACGCAATGAATAAATGACGCGCGGATAATGGAAAAACTTGTATTTATATTGCGTTTTGTGTTCACATTTTTTTCGACATTTTGGTTGTATTTTATTTAACGCGAATCTACATCAGAGTGATGAAAATTCATGAACGTGTCGGGATCGCTTTCTCCCCTCCCCTTCCCCCTACTTGTACAATGATCGGTCGCATCAACGCAGCTAATAACGTATTGAATGTGTAATTTGAGCACGTGGGTCGCGCTCAATATAAATTATAATGAAAATGTCCGAAAAAAAAAAATTTTTTTATTTTTTGACTATGCAAATCGCGACCACGGACGCTTTCGCATGTTCTGTTTTGCAGAGAGGTCGCGCGTTATCTTTATTATGTGGTGATTAAAGATGGCAAACAATGCCGGCCGAAGATAGCGTAAATATCAATTAACGTATCTAAAAGTTAGTTACCGGAAAAATTCCCAGCTTTGGCGTAAAAACATTCAACATATTTTTAACGCGCGAAATTAACATATGCGCCATCAGTTATCCGGTCTTATCCCACTACATCCTCATTTTCCTATCGATCCTGGCAATTTAACGATCATATTTTTCGGTACGCTTGACGTATACACAGCGAGGTCATGAATTTTTGCGCAATTTCCTATCCCTGATATATTCATGCTTTATATAATTTAAATCATGTATTTCAAAATCCACGACATTTACATATCAAACGCGAACAAAAATATTACATTTACAAATAAACATAAATTGCGCACGGTTCGCAACATTCACAAATAAACACAATTTTGCAAAATCTGTATAATCGACCGACCGTTTTCATTATATGTTGTTCAAACAACGGTTTCAATTTCCCCGATCGAAGTTATAATTATGTAAGCAGAAACCGCTCCTCCAAATGGCATCAGTGACATCAAGGGTTGTGCTGCATATAAGAAAATGTACATTAGATTTTGTTTGTGCATGCCCCGTACGTTTGAGCGAAATTGATTCGGATGTAAGAAAAATGGCGAAATGATTACGCGAGGGAATCACGTCTAGGCCTGAAAGTTCGGAACGGAATCGGGTTACACAATTGCAAACGTCGAGAGCGCACCTCGAAGATGCTCGCGGCGCTCACGGAGCGGCTGATTTGCCTATCTGCCTCCTAATTGTGGGTTAGGTAACAATGAAATGTGAGTCAGTCGTTGCGTTGCGTCGCTGCTCATTAACATACAGAGACCCCACGAGTGCGCTGCGCCGCTAATTACTACCCAGGCATTTCCTATTCGACGTTTATAGCACTCCGTACCAGCTGCACTTTCGAACGCGCCTGTTCAAAAACGGTATCGAGCCGGCGAGGCAGCTCGAGAGCGCGCGAACCGACCGAGCTTTCGATTAGCTTTCGAGAACGTTTTGCGCGAGCGGCAGAGCACAGCTGCACGATGTGCACGTCTATTTAAACGTCACGAAAATGGGCGCTTTGCCTATACTGTTTGCGTGTGATTTGGCGTTACGTTCGACCGCTAAAATACCTGTCCTTTTAAAAGCTCGATTATGCTTATGAGAGGAGTTATTAACCGTCCCGGCGTTCAAAAGGCACGATGAAACGCTCGTAAAAGCTCGTAGAAAAGCTGCGGAATATAATGAGAAAATTCAGCGCACTTTTTTCTTCGCCTCAATTCTGCTGTTCAAACAATTGAATTATACTTTGAGCATAAAAGTTCAAACAAATTTCAAATGTCTATCCGAGCAGTTTTTACGCTCTCTTTAATAAATGTCTGCAGATGTTATTTTTATATTTACTATCCGGGTCGAAGATGAGTAAGATTCGACAAAAGGAATGGAGTGATAATTGTCAATTCTTTTTGTTTTTTTCCAGAACATTATTTTACCGGGCGCGCTTTTTGCTAGAGATAATAAGTCAGAACAAAAAACTTGTCGATATTACGAAAGTCGGTATTAGGATTCAAAAAGTTTGCGCCCGAGAGTTGCCACCTTTTATTATATTGACCGAAGGAATTCCATTAAATCTTATGAGGATCTTTGGATCGAATAATAAAAGTTGCCAACTCTATTTGCAACCGTGCACTCAAACTGCGCCGCATAAAACTAATATTTGCTGGTAGAAAAAGTTTCTGGGTCGCCGTAAAGGTTGGGGCCTCTGCCTAAAAGTGTAGATGAACTTTTTCACGTCGGTCCACTCGTTAAAGCGATGGTTACTCAACCTCTTTTTTTCCCCATGACATATAAATTTTGTGTTCCTTTTTACTGTCACACGAAATATGTATTTTTAGGCACCAATTCTATTTAAATTTTTCTTAACTGGAGCGCTCAAATAATTGCATACTTCATAACTGACCTGCTCCTCAATCACAAGAAGCCTGGCAAAATAAAATTAGCGCCTAGACAGAACAACTACTTTATAAAATAACTGAAAATAAATTGTTTTATCCAGACGAAACTTGTAGAATTTATTTCTGTCTATTTGTAAGCACGGCAGTGAAAGCCCGGCATAAACGCGCTCTCATTTCTCGTATTTTTGTTGACTTTCTTTGATGTTTGCCTCTACTTAAGCCCACAATTTATACTGCGATTCTATATTTAATATTCATTTCTCATAAAGTACATCGTAATTAAAGATACTCGCTATTTTTTGTCTTTTCTTCATTCCACAATATTCATGCGCTTGTGCCAGATTATGAGGTTTTTTCCGAATACGTTAATTCAGTGTTTCTTTACTAATTACAATAATAGTTAATACACTGATGCCTCGAAATTAATTCTTTGATGAAATTAAAAATATTTTTGCAAGTAAAATAGAACAACGCAAAAGCTCAAGATGTTTCAATGGAACGGCTCGCTCTTCAATTAAAAAGCTCTGAGCTTTACAATTTGAAATTCATTTTGCGTGCATAAATTTCATTTCCAACATCAATTAAGAATGGCGCCGTGGCGAGACTCGGTGAAAAAAAAGACTCGAAAAAGAAACAGGGGGAGGCAATCTGTCGGCTCCTTCGCTTCGAAATTTTTCTTTTTCTTCTTTTTTTTTTGCAGTATATTTTCGCATCCCGTCAAAAATTAAGAGCGCGACGTCGTTGTCGAGATTTATGAGAATTTGCATTAATATCTTGAACGGGAACGAGTGCGTCCATGTAAAAGGAGATTATCATTGCGCGTGACGCATACTCGAGTGACGCGTGATTCGAATAGTAAAGAGTGACAGAGGGAGAGAGATTCGCATCAAAATTTGACCGGTGGTACAAAGGTGTGCGCGACACAACAAACGCATACACCGGCACTCGTTCGCCAGCCCTTGAGAATTGACAGGATCGACTGCGGAGATTCGGCCTGCTTCATTTCAACCCACTCGTTATTTCCAATGCAATTCGATCTATTTGATTTCGCGAAACTCAATTTAAATAACAAATACAATTTTAACTCAAAATCAAACTATCGTAATAAAGTTTTCCCGTTTTCGTTTGTTTTGTTGTTTTGTTTATCACAAGTTCCTGTAATTAAAAAAAAACAACAAAAAAGGGAGAAGAACAAACAAGTAATTATTATTGTCGTCAAAGGTGAAAATTACTTAGCGCGCAAAATTGCGTAATCAAGATTCATACTTCTGAAACATCAAACGGTAAATCAAGTTTGTGAGCCATTTTCACGAAAACGATATTCCTTTTGACAAAAGACAAACGGTAAAGTAATTACTTATTGCATCGGGAAACCCGAACGTCTGCATGCAAACTGCAATTCGCGACGAAAATAAGATTTTCTTTTCGTTGTATAAAAAAAATGATAGCCTTTTGCGTCGCTGGGTTTTGAAAAATAATTCGAGTTTGACATTTGCTTTTTCGCACGTAAAGAAACGAACTAGTGTTTTAAAAGAGTTAGCGTATTTAGCAGCTGGAAAATTGAAAAGCACGCTGGTGAAATGAAAACGAAACGATGCGCCTGCACATTTTTGTATGTATCAAAGGGGGAGGGGGAACCCCTCACCGGTCGAGCGGTGCGTATAACACCAACTGCAACTTCCGAAACGCGACGCTTATGGTAGTATATACGTTTCGCCCCCGACAAAATGTATTACTCGATACACACTTTAATCTGGCGGTGTATTAAGCGCAACTGAAAGCCTTATTGTTGCTCTTCGCGCGATTAATCCATTTAGCAGACATCAAAAGTCGTTTCAATCTCGATAAAGCTTTTTTCTAAATCCCGTGTTGAAAATATGTTCAAAATTATATTGAATGTATCAGCGTCACAGGTACCAGGTCCACAAGGTATATTATTCATATTCACATAAATACCTTGAAAAATGTGGACGACAAAATGTATAAATAAATTTTTTGCAGAGGAAACAGATAAAAACGGTTGATAGAAAAAAATATAGAATTTAAAGAATTTGGAGAATTTGAATTTTTGCATTTATATTAGTGATCAATTTAATAGGGTTGTTGAATAATTTTGGTATACGGTGCTACAAATTCTGCAATTTAACGTTTAAGTTCCCGTGCGAACTCATCAAAGAATAGAAATTTACTGCGACGAATAAAAAGTTATAGCGTCGAGTGCGGTTAATTGCGAGACAACGTAATGTCTTTGTTAAAGAATGAAAACTGGAAATGACTTATTCATATAATTCGAAGGCTGATAAAATCGCAAAATGGCGTGTCACGTGAGTGAAAAAGTTGTCTTGGTAACGGACGAGGAACCATCTGTATTATATATTCCTGGAAATTTTTATCCAAACTAAAATCTCGCCTGGAGTGACGGCTACATATTTTACGGTTCTACGAAAGACGACTCAATTACTTGCACAAAGACTTTTTGCCGAATTCGGCGACGATTATGTGAGATTAGGTAATTTAGTCGAATCAAATGGATTGAAATTCACAATGTACTGCCTCGTGACAGTCCAACAAATTTTCTCCCTTGTAACTCAATTAATCGCCATGAAACATCTTTTGACTTGTGTTTTCAGTTTATTTACTCTGTTCATCATTATTTTCTTATGTTTTTATAATTGAAAAATTTACAAGAACACATTTTTCAGGTTTCTTTCAAGTTTACTTTATATCCCAGGTGGGAGTTTTTGATTGAAATCATTTCGATGAGATATTCTAGGTTCATATTTCATTGAAACGATCGATAATCGTTTATTCAATTTTTATCCTGAATCAGAGTTTATTTAACCAGAAATGAATTAGTTTCATAATTTGCGAATTTTGCAATGCGACTACTAAATATCTAAATGAACGATGCATATTATATATTTGTTTCTGAATGAACGGAAAAACCAATCTAAATAACTGAATAATTTTGTATTCAACTGCAACGAGAGAGGTAGAAAAACTGTATCAATTGGATGATAAATCAAATTTTCATTTAAATTTTCAAATTACACACAAATATCATCCAATTCGTATATAACAATTTTCAATTTCCCTATTGTTTGTTAAAATAAAAATTTGTATCGTATTCAACATAAAACTGAAAGTATAAAAAGGAAGTCGATGAAGTGACTATACATATATTAAATTTACGATTCCAGTTTGTTTGCGACTGTCACTAAAGCTCATCGGGACAGAAACAGATTTCACAAAATCGGCTCTAATTTCATTACATGTTAGGGCTTCTCTAAGTCTTATTTCAACAATTCAGAAAGTGAGACGTTGACCCATTAATTCAAAGATTTTCGTTTATTGGAGCATTATGGACGACAACAATGAAATGCTAATGCCGGCATATGGTAGCTGACCCTTGAAGGATTAAGCGGATTTCGAAAGCCAAAATAGCCCCAACAGATTTTCGTCAGTCAGGTCAGAAAGAAACGAATGCACCCATTGTTTGTTTTCAACGGCAATAATAGATTTCACACTCGAACAATTAGATGACATAATTATCTCTGATGACCACCCTCATTCGAGCAACAAAACCACAAATTCTGGTAACTTTTAAAGTATCAATAGAAAAGAAAAAAAATTACATTCGAGATTCAAATTGACATTTGGATAACAATTTGACATCTTTCATTTTTCTTCATAATACAAAAGTGAAATATATCTTGAGTAGAGGCAAAATCGTTGAAACAGAGTCTGTCTGTCAAAACGTCCAAAAAATGGTCAAAAAATAAACATAGCATGGCATGGCTTTTACGAAACACCATGCTCTGCCGTCGATCTGGCGGGGTAACGATCGCATGGATCTCATTTACAATACAAATTAGTCGTATACGCCAGAGTCAGTCGGATTCAAGCTTAATGGGAGCTTGGCACGCAAAGAGAGGTTAGGTTAAGTTTAATGAAGACCGCGCGTTGTTATCCGTGACGAAGCGCGACTGCACTGCTTTCGCGTATCTCCCTCTGAATGGGAGTTAAACGAAGATTTATGTTGCGACGCCTAAGTATAAACAACAATATGCAATTGCGAAGCATTGTCAGCGAGAAATATTTTTTTTTGTCTACTCTTAATATAAGTGCCGAGCTTTACACTTTTCTTGCCGCTATACAAGTGCAAAATCAACATTTAACGGCGTTGCCTCGAAAATGAATTTTGCAAGTTAATAGTATCATCTATATTGCAGCGTTCATCAAATTACGTTTCGTTTTGTTACCGGTATATTGTCGCGTGAATTTTAGCCCGTGTCTGATGCTGTACGAAGGTTCATGTTGCGTAATGTGGTTATTGAAATAAATATTGACCCAACGCCCGATTGGGAATTAAGAGCTCTGTCAATGTTATTCAGCAACAAGCCGATGTAATTATCACGCTGAACATTATGAAATACAGGATCGACTTATTTTAGCACGGCAGAAATTTGAACAAAAATGGTCCCCGCTATCTTCCATTTTTTCAGTAGTTAGTTGGAGTAGGGTAATTACGCAGAGAACACCGCAGGAAAACGCTAAATAAATTATCTTGAGTGGAAATAATAAAGCTTTGCGTCGGCTTCAACTTGAAAGTTAATGTCTCTATATTTTCTCGTTTAGGTGCATCAAGTGAAAAAAAATTACAAGCGACTCGGTGCGTTGCGCGAGCGAAAGAAAAATTATTTAAGGAAATATATGATGTTATGCGCGCGAGATCATTTTTCGCGCTTGGAACGTTTGGAGTAGCATTCATAGTTGGTTGAAATCTTTGTGCATCATTCTTGAAGCTTATTGCGGATGGGATCATTTTGGTTTGATTAAAAGAAAAAAAAACAAAAGAAAAATAGATAAACAAAAGTTTTCATCTGTTGACTTTAGTTTTATCATACTTTCGTGTTTTGCTTTTTCGCTATTTTACGGTGTATACTTATAAAGTTTTGACTCCGTTTGAAAAATTGAATAACACTTCTTACTATTCCAAAATAAGTGAACCAAATATTGTCACATTATATAAAACTTTGATAAAACTTTGCTAAACTTCAGTCGCAATTTGACATTAACTTTTTCAAAGTCTCTAAATTCAATTCAACTTTATTGAAGAAAAAAATAGAACTCGGATGATTGCAATTTCTCAGAGAATTATTCCTTTAAATGATTGACAACTAGATTGAATGTTATTTTCCTTGTTTATCGTATATTTTTATTGATTTTCGATTACATAAGGAAATGGTATTTACTTGTTATTTTACTGGTGTTCAGAATTACTTTTAGGACATCAATTAATTTGCACTGGATTATCTGAAATTCGGTTAATAAACCTCTAACAGTTCAGATCAAGCAATATCAACTTTACGCAAATCCTACTGAATCTTGTATAATTCCTCGTTTGATTGCAAACAGAAATCAACTCGCAAAAACTTGACAACGTTAAAAAGTTTTTCTGTTAAACATTCTTTCACTTTTATTAACACTATAATGTAATTTTTTAGCAGTTTTTCTGTCGTTCTTAATTAACAGTCTTGTTATTCCGTTCATTTTATCCGAGATTCAAATTAATTTTGTTATTTCATAAAAAAATCAGCATACAAGGTATTTACATCCTGCAGGTGAAATTAAAAGAAACATTGCGATCAATGTTTGCGAAGTTGAGCAAACTTAAAGTGTCGAGTTTTTGGTGAAAGTTCGTAACTTTTAACAAAGTGTAACAGCGATCTTTAGTACACTTTTTGATGAGATTTAGCGTGCTTTCTGATGAAGTTTAGCAAAGGTTTCAACAAACACACTATAAGCGGTTGACAGTTTGAAACAAATATATGTTTATCGCGATACCGCTGCAACGAGTGTCGTTTCGTTAATAACATAAATCCAACTGTTTTTCCAATGTCCATAAATAACAAAACAATCACTTGAATCCCACAAATGTTTTAACCGCGAGATAAAATCAAACACGGGATGTGACATTTGGACATGTCAAGTTGGCTGATCAATTTCAAAATAGCCCTCGTCGATGAATTTCCTTCTTGTTTTACAACCAATAACATTGCATTCTCCGTTCACACTGTTCAACCTGTCATTCTGACCGTCGGAGTCGGATTCAGCGCCACGTGACATCTTTGATTCCGACATCTGAACATGACCAATGCAGAAAAAAAAAATCTCTAACCGCGCGATACGCTCTGTATTGAGCTATCGCGGGGTATCAAAAAGTGCACGTCATTTGTCAGACATTGGTCCGATTGGTCGCAATCGAGGCAAGCGGAAACATTGTTTTTTGCCATCTGTCGGAATCAGATGTCTGTCTAATATTTCAGCAGCGACACCAATGGCACATAAACTGACGTGATGTCAACCGGCGAGAGCATTGTGTCTGGTCGAGAACCGCAACCAGATGACGACTATATCTAGCAGCCGGACACGTCTCTTTGAGCGACCGCTAGCCTTCACAACAGTGTACGTATAAACAATGACGTTTGCTTTCAAAAACTTACGCTCATATCCTCCATCGTGCACTAATTCCGTTGCCTAATCCCAGTAGTGGACAAACAAATTCCTCACGCGTCGGTCGTAGTCGAAATCTTTTCACAAACCAAAAAACAACTTGAAACTCGCTGTTTATCTCACTTCTGAATGAAACAAAATATGAAAACCAGAACTTCACTGAATCGGAACGAGAAGTCGTCTGCACTGCACTTGGTACTCGTTGAATCTTTAGATCGAGAGCACGATCGTGGGCAGCATCACCAGTGTTACGGGGTATGATTCGAGGGTGAACTCGCACGTCACCGACGCTGCTGGCGCGTGATCGGCGTCACGACGCAGCGAGCGCGACGGCACGTGCTGTCGCGCCGTGACATTTTCGGACCACTCGTTAAAGTCTCCCCGAAAAATTGGCCGCAATAAGTTGGCCGAGTGGCCTTCCGTCGCGTCTCCGCTCGAGCGTAATCGCCAAGGCCTCGGGAGAGCTGGATCCGCCGGCAACTTGGACCACACACAGCCGCACTCCGAGCGCCCAAGACGCCGAGGGGCAACCACTGCGATCGCGAGATCGACTTTTCGCGATTTCAAATTCGCGTGGCTTTCCCGCCTACTCGCTGGGTGGTCCCGACGCGCCAAATTCAAAAACGCGCATTCTCCTTGCACCGCGCAAATGTCATTCGCGAGCGCGAAAAACTTATGTTCTTCTTGTTGCAGGGGGTGGTGTCATCTGTTTGACGTGCACCTTACAACACGCTGCCGATTGATGATCAGACGCTGCCTCGAACGATCACCGCCAACGAATGCCACGCAACCTCTCACCGGCGCGAGCAAAAGCGCACTGACTCTCTGGATCCCGCTCGAGAATCGAGACTCAGCGACGGACGTGGTGGGGTGACTGCCGAAGTGGAGAGGGGTGGCTCTTCCGCTGCAAGCAGGGAGACAACTCGAACCGAGCAACTACTACAATTCGCGCGGTGCACACTCGCCAGGCTTATCTCTTATCTGCCGCGGGAGGAAGAGCTTTATTATTATTATATATTTACGAGACGTTATCGGCCCAATCCATTGATATTGATTCCGCGCATTCAAGTGCGATATTTGCTCTCCACGGGGTTGCGCTTTGATTGCTGTTTTTTTTTGTTTTAGTACGGATGAGAAATGAGCGTATCTGTGAAACAACTACTCATTCAGGCACTGAATTTAAGAATTATTTTCAATATGCAATATTGTTGCCACGAACGCTTAATATTATCGATGATATTTCGAACTTCATTAACTGCGATGATATAAAATGATAAGTCCGATGCTGATTTTCAGGGTGGAACAATTTTCAAACAGTGCATCGACGTTTATCAGACCATTTTAATGACTCTGATATAAAACATTTAAAGGGGTTAATGCACTGTGAAAAAACTTGGGAACGATTGTTAGTTCAATAGTTTGAATAATAACTGTGGAAATAGATTATGAAAAAGTTTATTTTAAAATATTTTGTTTGAAGTGGTTCTATAGATGTAGGATAATTTTATTAGCGTACGATTGCTCGGTATGTTTTAGGTTTCAGCTTATTGATTTTCGTGATAAAATNTGACTATGAATGTGTGTATTTGCTTTGTATGTTTGAAACCATGATCTGGTTTTTGAAGTTTTGACAACCCTCGTGCTAGAATCAATCCGAATTGTAAAAGTTTGATTTCAACTAATATTTAGTATTGTATTACTTACATATATCAAATTTATGTCGAATATTGTAATACAGTTGTGAATTGTACACAAACAAATTTTAATCAACATTTATATCATTTTATCTCGAAAAAAATTCATAAAACTATTACCAGAGTTAGCGCAAATTAAACATTTTCTAATTTTGAGCACATCACTTCACATTGTTTTAAAGCAGCTGTTAATTCTGAATTTGCAAAGATATTCGAAAGGGTGAAACAGAATAAGCCGATGAAGCATGTTCTGATGAAGAAAAACTTGAATTCTATTTTTTTTTTTTTTTTGAATTTACATTCTATTTGGGTTAAAGTTGCTTTGATTTTCCGAGCAAGAACGAATGAAAAACATGTATAAGAAGAAAAATGAAAACGTTTGAATTGAGAATATTTCAATGAAAAGATTTGATGGCACTGCTTTTTTAAAAAGGAAAGAGAAATTAATGTTTCTTGAAATGTTGGTTGAATTACAAATTACATTATTTATCCTCACAAAAGAGAAACAACATTTATTTTAGAAATCAGAGCAACTTTGTTTTTTAATTTAAAACAAAGCTCCATCGTATAACAGTCTTACGAGAATCTGTTATGTACATGAATTTTGTGTCTTAAATTCGTATGCAACACTTGAAACTGATCTTAGCTCAAACTTTGTTATTACATCTGGCAAAATATTAAGTTAACAAGTCTAAAACTCATTAGGCGATAACACAAAACGTTAATATTCTCAGTTGGGTGTGCACTTGTGCTTTACATCTTTTAAGGGATATATGAGTTCATCAGTTGAATTGTATAATGAAAATCAAAACTCAATTACATATCCCCGGCGTGTAAAATTTTATTGTATTTCAACATTATTTCACGTATTACATCTTATCAGAAACATTTACAGAAAGTCCAATATCATATAATGTGCACAAAACGTTGTTAAAGTATGAAGCTCAAGGCCTCAACTTATAGTGTTATTACTCCGTCATCAAAACTCTGCTTTACAGTTTGAAACAGCTTGTTTCTCGCATAAAACAATTATTGTTTTTCGAATCATGAAAACGGTTTGTGCTCAGGTTATTACGACGACGTGTAACTCGCGACATTCAAAGAAAAGTTCATTTTAAAAATACTCTGAATCGTCGTTACATGACAAATGGTAATATTTTATTAGCCGAATAAAAGTTATTGTGCTTTTTAATTTACGCCTTGAAAATGTGAAATAATCAACGGAACTATGAATATCCAAGCGAGCACAGTGATGCCGAAATAACAAGAGAATGCTGTACCATGCTAAAACCGCAGTGCTGAATATTCAGACTATATCAAATGTACGTAGCACTGCTAACATACCATCGGTATCATTGATGGTGAAAAATGTATCCGAGCGTGCTTGTGCTCGAATAGCTCAAAATCTGAATAAGACATGAAATTCCATAATTTCATGGGTAACATTGTTCACATTGTCGTTCACTTGGTTTTATTTGACGTAAGATTCATTAAACTCATATAATTAACTACTGACTTGCTTCTGTCTAATTACTCATCTTAGTGGCATCAAAGTTTTAAAATCTCGTTCTTAAATCTTTCATTATGAAATATGATACGAAAATGAATTAAATTAATTTATTATTTAATCGATTTATTATAAGACAAATTTATAATTTCAATACAATTGTGATTTTACTTAAACATTTTTGTAGTTAAACTGAGATCTTGTCAAAAAATTGACAGTGTTATATAATTGACATTTGCTGTTTCAGGATTTGAACTCAAGCCTTAAAGATAAAAATGTATCTTCTTATTATGTTTAACAAGGTTGTTTTAACAATTTTTACAAGATTATACATACCTCAATAAATATAATTCTTTATTGTTTTTATAGAAAGTTTCGGCTGAACTTTGGAAACTTGAATCCCATTCTGACTTTTGTTACAATGGATGTAACTTGTCTTATAATTCACGGGCTTCATGATACTCAACTCCATTCTATACAATAACTAATCAGCTCGTATAATGAATTAATAATTAAAGCATTAACAAGTTTTAATTTTATTAATCAAAACGGTACTATTTCGCTAATACCACAAATTGTTCTAATTCCAGGTCTACCTAATGAGAAAACGTGTATATGAATTTTTTTGATTGTGTAAGATTTATATCAAATTTTATATGGAATTTTCTTTTCTCTTATTTATGACATTATAACAAAATTCCTACAAATGAGTTTATATTTTCTTCCGAGAGGGTCTGATCATCAAGTATATCAACTGTTTAATCGAAGTTGCTCGTACAATAATTATAGGGTTTAAGCTAATATTTGTGTCACGTGAATTATATTTGAACTACAACAAGCTTGGAACACTTGTGGATGAAAATTATTAATGTTTGTTTAACGGATTAAATGGATGTTATGATATACAGCGAAACATTTAATCGATTATCACGATTAACATGTGGTTCATTCGAATATCAACATAGCTTAGCAAATACGATGTTTTTCAACGCCATTATGATCCATTTAGTTATACATATAAGAAGTGTAATTTTATTGGATAATAAATGAACTTTACACTCTAATGACAAAACTGGTACTAGTTATTTTTATTATTTTGCTACTTGATCTGTTGACAAAAAATGTTGATGATATTATTTACTAGACTTCACTGCTGACAATATTTTAATTCCACAGAAGCCCAAAATTTATATGTCACCAAAAAAATTATGTGTTTGACCCATAACAGACTTCCTCATGTTAAAACTCGTTTGCATTCCTACGACATCAAGTATTCATTACATCTTGCACTCCCGTAACCCGACTTGTTTCCGACTTACTTAACTTGAAATTACTGTACATATACAATTACTGCACGGTTGAACCCACTCGAGGTGAAATCGTCATTATCAAAGAAAAACGCAAATATTTTTTTTTAACAAAATTATAAATATGTTAGTGAATTCATTGTGGGAATAAATATAATAAGTTTTATGCAAAACCGCAGAAAGTGCTCTTACAGGGTTTACACAGTAACATTATATAGGCATAGCAAATATACTACGTAAACATAATACTCGTATCCCGCAGTAGTAAAATCACTTAAAAACTATGTATTATGACATTTAATGTGAATAAAGATAAATTAACTTTTGAATTATACACTCACATTATCAATGTACATGAAGTTGACGTATACTTTTATAACTCTTCACCCAAGCCATTTCATTCAGCCTCATTTTTCCTGCAAATTAAAAATCTTGTTAGAATCTGTTACAGAGTTGGCGCAAGTATAATTATTTACACACACTTATACCTATACGATTCATAAAATCACTCCTCATACATTTTTATATTAAGATATAATCTGTTTTAATTGGACTAAAAATAGTTCGTTAGAAATTTTTTTTCCATTATTACAATTAATCATCTGTTTTCAGATCGACGTTTGGATTTTCAACGAATAGGATTCGAGCTTGACAAAATCACACGAAGAAAAATATCGTCCTTAGAAAGAACGTTTGATCTGCACAAGGAGCCAAACTTTTGCATTCCTTCCTGTAAGTATTCATTACATCTCGCACTCTCGTATTGCGCGCTGTCTTACGTGTAACGTCAGTCCGTCTCATTAGCCGTAACACTGTGTAATCGTTAGAACTTGGTTGGTACAAGTACATGGCGTTATTTTGAATCCAACGAGTGAGCCCGCTAGGCTAATTTCTCATGCCACAGGGCACCCTTGCTTCCGCAGGCTCAAGCTCAAAAAAAAGTCGTATGGTGGCACACAGATCTTATCTGAGCTCTTCGCGCTTTATTCCCGAGTTATGCACGAAACGCGCTGACACGACAGTGGCGACGCTACCCTGTTCATAAACCTGTGTGCATGTGGCCATGAAAGTTTGCACACACGTGCACGGTGTCTCTTTTTTCCTGCGGAGGCGCCATGTCTCGCTGCGCGCGGAATTACGCCCCGTGTTCTGCCAGCGCATTTGTCACGCCGTGATTCATCTTAATCCGCGATTTCCGCTGCTGCCGGGCCTCTGCATGAAACCAGCCCTGCTCACGGAGCGAACCGTTTTTCAAGGCATTTCAATTTTCTGTAGGAACGTCCAGTGGATTGATTTGTTGTCAGTGTGCAATCACGGGTTCGGTTTCTTCGTAGGGTTCTATACTCTTGAAAACAACAGAGCATGGAAACTATTCTCGGATCAAAACCTATATTTCAGCTTGAAGAAAATGACCTGAAAGAACAGTCAAGATAAAAAATTAATATAAATATAATAATAGTTTGTTTTATACTTTTATATACAATTTTTTTATATGTTGTAGAGAAAAAGAAAAATGTTTGCTTTTATAACGTTTTTATAGCGCTATTCTATTTAAACTGAACCTCTGGAATACTAAAAAAGTTTGCGATGCTAGGACAAAACATTTTTAAACAAAATCAATATTAAAATTGAATGGAACTTTTTTTGTTATTTGAAATAACTTTAATCGTAAGATCTGATTGGGCATGTAAAACATATTTTTCGTAATGATGATTGATTAGTATATTTTTCTTATCCACTTTGAAAGAAATATTAATTAAATGACCAAACAGTGTCAAGTGCAAGAATTTGCTTTTATGAAATTTCACGTATGGCAGACGACGCGTGACTGTTACCGTGCGAAGTAATTTTGCTTGTTTGCATCGCGCAGTTGTCATTAAAATGGCATTTATTATCAGATTATTACTTGCTCTGTGCACATGAATCATTCAACAATGCCTTCGGTGGTCCGTTCTTTTCGTACCCTTGGAATGTCGCGCATACGCGGCACTGTAACATGACCATAAACAAAGCATCGACAACGGCAAAACGCTGAGTGACATAAATTAAATTCAATTAGGTTACCCGCATTGCGCGCGCTCCGCTTGTACAGCCATGTCATACATCTCAAATTCAAAAACGATATAGATAAGCTTGTCGCTTTCCATCGGCAAGAATTTCGATCAATCATACACAATGACTCGTTACACACACCGTTTAAAAAAAAAAAGGTTTTGAAAAGTTACTGAAATTGAGACAAATAATGCAGAAAAAAGAACATAAAAACGTTCATGCCATTCGTGATACAAGTTTTTTTTTCAAACGATTGAAAAGTGGCAAAATCACTTTAGGGCAACAAAAGTGAAACAAAAAGTCTCTGCGTACAAAAAATGCAAACGAAAAATGTTCTATTCGTTGTCGAAAAATGTCAAACAAAAAAGATGTCAGACTATACTCTGTTGTCACCTCACTTTTTAATTCTCGTGTAGGATTTTTGGCAAGTCATCGTGCATGATTGACTTGAATTTTTGTCGCATATCTATCATCCTTGAATTTGAGGGGTATGTCATGATGTAAGCCACGTGAACAACGCACGATGCTTAATTGAATTTTATTTATGACCGTCAGTCAGCGAGCTGTATCGCTGTCGAAGTTTTGTTCATTAAGATGTTACAATAACCCGCAAAATCCTGCGGCCGTTTCAAGGTCAGACGAGAAGTACGAACGTATTGTCGAATGATTTATGCGCACACTGCAACCATAATCTGATAATATAAATGCTGTTTTGATGACAACCGTGCGATGTGAACAAGCAAAATTACTTCGCACCGCAACAGGTCTTTCATGTGGCCGACTTTTTACAACGCTTTACACATCGCACTTGTGCGCTTTTTATTACGTGAAAATAGGTGATAATCAGTTTTGCTTTTAAGTCCCTCGCACCACACGAGCCTTTTTAATTCTCACATTATAGATTTTTTCCAAACATAGAAAGATACATACTGCCCATTTAGTCGGCTTGGAGAAACAAAACTATATTGCCCGTTCGGTAATATGCATTAATTCTTGTTTTTGGTGCTTACTGTGAGAAGATTGCTTTCCCAGAATCAAATATGTATGCAGAGAGAGAGAGAGAAAAATACCTTTTTTTTCACAAAACGGTTATTAAAAGTCGAAAAAGTGATGCTGAAAACGTGCCAAAAAATATCACTTACGCTCTCAGGGAGCACACATATCTTTTACGTTTTGTTACATTTAAATGGGTTCTTCGGACGTAACATTTATTCGTCGGTTGCAGATTGGATGATCCTATTTTGATGAAACATACGGCCGAAAAACATTTTGCGTCAGCGAGAAACACGCGAGCGTTGACAATTGAAAAGGTGCGCGGTAGCAGCGAACGAGAAGGAGTGACAGCATAGCGGCCTTCTAAACACACGAGACCCGTGTCCCGTGCAGTGTCGACGATCGTTTTGCTTTTTGCGCGCGTTTTACAATTTTCTCAAATCCCTTCGGATCCTGTAATTTACGATGCACGAATCGAGGGATTTGTGACCATTGTATTAGCGCATAGCTCACGTGATATACATATGTATACCTGGTGTGGCAACAGTAGTATTATTGTCAGTCGCACGAAAAGCTCAAATATTGCTCACGATTCTTCTTGTGTTATCTTTCAGGCTTCAGGATATAATGTTACACTTTTAAAAGTTTCACCGGGATGGAAAAATGTCGTGGGGATTTGTGAGCACGTCAGCGCCTGGCCCTCTTCTCTCCGCGATTTAAAAGCATCGCGTGAATTTATCTCGAGAAAGTTGCGCGCGTTTTGGCAACCTCGGCCCCAGCCGGGAAAGTTGACCACACGATAGTAACGACAAACGACAGTTTATCATATGAGGCACACGTCATCCGTAACTCGGCCGCAGTTTCTCGTACGAGCATTTTGATATTCAAATTAACGCGAAAAGCGGCCTTCGGTTATTACGCTTACCAATTTAACTTTTAATTAAAATTTTAGCGGACGTACAATAATAAAAAAATGTGCAACAATTTGATGTGCCCGATGTGCGTGTGTATTAATCAAGCCCGGAGCCGTTGCAATAATGAACATACTTTCTTAATGAATAATGTATAACATTTCGCGGAATATCTCATCAATTATCGAATCAGAGTTTAATTAAAAAAAAACCTTTGAATTTTATTTTCAACAAAAAACTTCAAGTCCAGACACGTCTAGGGGCAAATCGGGGCTTCTGCAATTTCGCCGACATGATAAAAATACATAAGAATCTTGCGTTTAGATTACGCAGTTGCGCCGGATCAAAATATATATGAGTTGCGCCGAATTGAAATTGTACACTTGTCGGTCATAATCAGATCTGCTCTGCGAAAAATTGGTAAGGCTGCGAAATCGACTCAATTGTGTGTACGAATTTTCAATTCGCACCGGGCGAACTGCGTCTGAGATACGCTTGCACTTAGTTTTTGATAATGTTCCGAGAGTTAAATCGACTTGAAATTTTGTACACTGGTAGGTCATGATCAGATCTGCTCTGAGAAAAATTGGCAAGGCTGCGAAATCGACTGAATTGTGTGTACGAATTTTCAATTCGCACC
>JAAMPD010000726.1:0-38522 GCA_025266255.1 Trissolcus basalis | reverse complement strand
ATTGTATTTTATCAACATGATTTTGACTCCAAATTTTTTTTTTTTTTTTTTTTTTTTTTTTTAATGATTGGCTCAAACTCTGAAATTCGTCATATTTCCTAGTCTATAAACTTACCCGATCGTTGCGCAATCTAACATTTTATGATCATTTGGCGACAAAAAGTGTGCACCGGACATACCAGTCGCATTAAAGTTCATGGTTAACAAGTGTTCTGAAGAAAAGAAAAAATGGCCGCCAAAAAATTCATTATACAAATTGATTGCTGTTGTATTTTTTTTTTTCTATCGGACGCCGAGTGCAACGATGTTCATAATATTGAACGCCCCTGGATTCTTCGACGCGCTTTTTTGCTGCACCAGCCGAAGTCCGAAACTGCACTTAGGTCCTGTCAATTTGCATTATTAATCAACTTTAATTGTCGATTGCGTGGTTATAAATTAATGTCCCTTGTCAATACTCAGACAGATTCATTACACTCTTTCTTTTCTGCACTAAAAAAGATCAAAATAATGACATTCCATAAATTGTCCTCCGTTAACATTTATAGACAACATTTTCAATTAGTTTTTAATTGTAAGTGTGAAAAACGGCATATAAAAAATGCGCAAACAATCAATTACGAAAGCTATAAAATGAAAAACATGCACTGTCCTTTCGCAAGGTCAAACTTTTTGATTGTAACCTTATTTGTTTACAGTTTTATTTTCGTAGCAATTCCTTAACAAGGTCAGTTTTGTTTGTTTTTTTTTTTAATTTATTTTTGTATTTGAAAATTTATATATAATTTTCAAATTACTTGAAAAAAATGCTTACGAGAAACACTCCCATGAAGATTTGCATGTTCGAAGGTCATCATTGAGGTTGAGTTTGTAATATTCAGGAGAAATAGATGCACATTCTCGTCCCTTTTTTTATTTTAATTTTTTTTTCATAAAAAGAAACTGAAAATATTAATTAAAAAAAACGAAAAAAAAAAAAACAAGTGGAATTCAAATTATGGAGTTGCAGAGTATGTAGCTTATGTTAATTGAAAGACTTTTGCACTCACAGAAGTACTAATAATGTCATAGAATTATATAGAGAATCATGTTATACCTTTTCAGTTGAATTCATTCCGTTTGCAATAATAATTGCGTCCAATTAAAAATCGTGCCGAACTATAAATCAAGCGAGTAAATGAACCACGTCAGGAATAAAAATTAATTTGATTGAAAAATATTTATAACTTTGAAAGTTAAATTGAAAAATGAAAGGATAAAAACATTATTAATAATTACATTCCGTGTGTCGATTTTATTTCATTTTTTCAAGCTGCAACTCATCCAACATTGATTCATCGGTGACGTCACACATGGAAATTGTTTGAAATCGATTCATTTGAATTTGATTAGAGGATGTAAATATTTGAATTAGAATAGACGGACAATTTGTGGAAGTCCAACATTCCATCGAGTCGTAAATCACCTCTCAATTACACCTTGGTGATTTTTCGCTACTGCATTGTTATCAATCAAGTGAAAACAATTGATGAAATTCGATTCATTAGTGAAGATAAAACAAATGTAATTCAATTACGAGCAGATTTTTCACGCCCGTCCATCATTTTCACAGTTTGCTCATCTGACAAATTGCACAGTTTATTCAAATTTTATTATTCATGTTCAAAATTGATCACTGATTTTCTCATAGATATTCTATCAAATTTGAATACGTCAAAGTTAATCAAAATTAACAACAAAATTATTAGTTTTTTGAAACAGTCCGCCAACAATTTTTGTTTCTTTTCTTTTTATTTTCAAATTGCATCTTTTCAATCGTAAAACATCGAATTTGACAAAAAATGTTGAAAAAAAAAATAAATAAATGGACTTTTTAAAAATCCCGCCAGGTGGCGCTGTTTCAAAATTTTTATTTTCACCTTCATTTGATAGTTTTTCATACAGTTTTTCATTTTTTATGATATAATATGAAATTTGGTCAAAATTTACAAAAAAAATAGGTGAACCATTACATAATAGGAACTATCCGCCAGGTGGCGCTGTTTCAAATTTCTGTTTGTCTCCATATTAATTGAGAAGATTGGACGAAAAAGGATAAAATTTATTGGACAATAATCTTAGTTGCTATTTTATGAGCAATAAACGTCGCATCAATCTGTGGAATTTACGACACTTTGCGACAAATAACAATCTAATTCGATAACCGCCAGACTGTCCGAAAGAAAAGCGACCATCAATCGGGACGTTAATTGATAAGTTAAATGGATAATTCGTGTGTTGTTTCCAATGTGAGATGGCTGGCGTATCTCGCATAATAAATGAGTTGTTACGACACCAAGAGCCCAAGGAACCACCAACCTTAACCGAGATGCAACTTTGATTTTTGAAGGTTAAATTTTTGACAGATTTGTAACTTATAAAATGTCATTTCGATAAGTATTGTCTAAAAATAAAAAATATGTCCTAATAATAAATTATAAAAAAAATATAAAAAAATAAAACCATAAAGTAAATAACATAAAAATTGTATTAACAATTTTTACAAATTAATATAAATAATAAGTAATTTGAAAAATATAATAAATAAATAAAAATAAATCGAACAAATATTTCTAATAAACACTTGTTGTTTCTAATTGAAAATTGGGTAGGAAATCGTTCCAAAGTTGAGGTTAAATTTTTTTGTTTGTCAATAACAAATATTTGAAAAAATGAGGATTAGATTATGTGTTTAATCGGGATTTTTTTCATTGATAGCGGTGGTAGAGTCACGATCTATTTCTTTGCCGATCACGTACGGGCGTAGAAACGGTCTAAAGAGGACTTTAGACAATGAAAAAGTCTAAGCGGAGACTGCTCGTCCAACTTGACACACTTATCCCAAAGCAGCTGTACACGCGCTTCATTTGTGCTCGATCTTACATAATTCCTCTTGTTTAAATCTAATTACACTCGACGATGCTAAACTCGTGTATATCAAATCGTCGTATTTTTTCAGTCATAATTTATTTAATCATCAACATTGTATTGTTGACAGGTATGGAGGCAAAATTTGTCACGCTCCATAGACCATTCGAGAATATAAAAACAAGGTCAAGTGACTCAAGTTCAAACAATTGCCAAACCTAACCTACAATAATATTTTTGTCCTTTATTTGAGTTTCATTATTTGACTTTTTCAATGGATCAATAAAGTTGATCCATTTTCTTATTTTTTTTACTTTTTTTTATTTATTTATTTATTTATTTTCAGTTCGGTTTGTTTTGTGAATTGAAAAGTTAAAGTTGAGTATGGTTTGTTAATAATAGAAAATTTGATCTTGTAAAATTTCAAAAGAAAATGGTCTGGATGTGAAGTCGGGTAATATTCCTTGACTTTCAACATTCTGACTTGTGATAAAAAGTGAATTTTTTGTGGACCTTCGTGTGTTGCAAAAAGCGAAAGCAACACACCACCATACTTATCTTGACCTCGTTTCGTTGCTCGCGGATCACAATGACCTTGATCTTTCGCGTCGATTCATTTGGGTCTGTTATTCATTTTAGGTTCAAACGAGCATCAAAGTCGATGACCTCTGCTGTCTAGTCGTAGCTCGTTCTCAATTTATGAATCGAGGTCGAACTTTTTTTTTCATGCACTTTTTTTTATATATTCCACTTCAATATACAAATTTTTTATTTTATTTCTTGTTTCAATTCGACAAATTTCTTTTATACATAAATATCAAAAAGTTATAAAAAAATCAGATAGAAGAAAAAAAATTAAAATTAAAAAGTTTGAAATGTTTGCGGACAAACGTAAATCTAAATAAAAATTGAAAAAAAAGTTAAGTGAATTTGTGTTTCATTTTTTTTCTTTTTTTGATAAAAGTTGAATTTATGAAGATTTATTACAAAGGGAAATCGTTATTAGCATACGCGAAATTTCTCCGTCGAGCATCCAGTCGCAATGGTTCCACGAAACTGCACAGAGACAGATACATTACATAAATACGTGCCCGATAATGCTCGCTGCTTTTCTACTTTTTAGCCGCGACTAAATCACAAATTCGTTTTTCCCCCCTGGCGAATGATAATCGGGCATACGTTCATTGCAGCTGCGCGAGATCACTTTCTATAACGTTTTTCGACAGTCGCAGAAAAAAGGCGAGTTAACGCGCGGCCTGCAATCACTCCGTCGATTGGGGAAAAGTGAGCGTGGTGACTTCAACGGCGGCACAAGAAACGCTTCGATTAGTTTCTGATAAATGTACTTTACATGGCCAGCAAATCAGCAAATTATAAAGGAAACAAGAAACCATTATTTTTTATTGTTATGTGAAATTATTTATA
This sequence comes from Trissolcus basalis, assembly GCA_025266255.1. Taxonomy (NCBI): domain Eukaryota; kingdom Metazoa; phylum Arthropoda; class Insecta; order Hymenoptera; family Scelionidae; genus Trissolcus; species Trissolcus basalis. The sequence goes on along the minus strand of JAAMPD010000726.1, from coordinate 34,190 downwards.
TTTACCGTAATGTAAAAAAAGTGCTAAAATATTTATGAAAATGTTTTATGTAATCAAATGTTTTATTTCATTCGGTAATATTTAAAAAAAATTATTTAAAATATTCGTTTAAATGATGAAAAAATTTGTAATGAATGTAAATTTGAATTTGGTGGTTTTTGTTTACTAAGATGGCGGCGGCTAATTTTGGAAGGTCATCTAAGATGGCCGCCACGTTTCAAGATGGCGGGCAGTAACCAACCTTAAAATCGTTCAGATTTAATGAAAATGGACGGAAAAAAATGAAAGAAATAATTTGAAACGAATATAGCCTCTTCCTTCGAGAAAGTAATGTAAACAGTAAGAATTCAGGCGGTGAAATAGGCGAGCGAGCGTTGAAGCTTTTCTTCCGCGTGCGTACAAAATGATACTTTAATACATGGTGATTTGGTTTGCGAATCAATGAGTGTAATCGGTAGAAAAACCACGATGGTCGCTGATCGCAGCGACGAATCAGGGTCAGCGCGACGCAAATTGCAATGCCGCGCGGACGAAAGTGCAATAAAAGAGCGATGGACTCGATAAGTGGAGCTCAGGAAAGTCAGGAAATCACAATTTCGCGATTTTCCGTGCGGTATTTTGATGCCGCGATGAGTTAATGAACTGAGTATCCTTGCTGACATACATTTTTCGCTGATTATGGTTAATCGTTAATTCGCATTTTTCATGCGATTTAATTTACTTCATTGCTTGATTTCTATTACGTTTCTTGTATACTTGTTCATTTATTTATCAATTGTAATTGAAAAATTAAATGTACGAGATTTGAATTGAAGTTGAAATAAAACTGTTCAAATTATTCAAATTTAACGGAATAAGATGAAAAAATTGAAAAATTATAAAAAAATGTTAATTCGTTTTATTATCTTTTTTTTTTGTTTTTGACAAAATAATTGCTGCCATGAGAAAAAAAGGAACACAATTCTTGACTGACATCATCAGAAAACACGAAATGTTTGATTTATCTCATTGTATACACAAGATTTCGTAATAGCTACTGCGAAAAAAAAATTTTGCAACTGAATTCGGAATTCAGCTAATGATAAAGTCAACATGCATATCAAGCGAAGTATTTTATCGTCAGAATGAAAAATAATTCGCTGACTGAATTTTTACTGGTCAATAAATTCTATAAAACTTAATCATTTACATAATTATTATTATCAAATGATGTACTACTATTTATGGTTCAAATTATAATTATTAATTTTTTTTGTAGGGGCGGCTGTAGCAGCAGGAGTATGCTTGTTAATAGTCGCCGGAATCCTTGCGGCAGTCTTCCCAAAACTCATAATGTTGATATTAAATAGAGAGATCTCACTTCACGAGGGAGGTCGGGCCTATGGTTGGTGGAAGGAACCGCCAGTGACGCCGCAGATGCATGTGTACATATACAATGTAACGAATGCTGATGAGTTCCTTAACAATGGTGACAAGCCTATCCTTCAGGAACTCGGGCCGTACGTGTTCACCGAACACTGGGAGAAAGTTGAAGTCAAATTCAATGGAAATGACACCGTCACGTATAAAGTGAAGAAACAGTTCACATTTGCACCGGTGGGTATTGCCGTTGATGATTTTTTAAATTGGAAATAACATTATGTCAACATCTTCAAACTTATTAAATTTAATTATTAGTTATGAAGTGGTGCGAAAAAAAAATAGTTTGAAGTATCTTTTTTTTAATGATAGAGGTGCAGATCAGAAAGTGTTACAATTGGTGCATTACAATATACCGCAGATTGACCCACGAGAACAAAATCATTGTTCAGAGAACGTCTTCCCACGAGCAAAACATAAATGTTATTTACCCACGAGAAAACGGTTGAAAAGGTCACCGAATAATGGCAATCCAATTTTGGCATTTCTCTGATATGACTTTTTTTTATAGATATACAATGCCTGTTTTAATTGATAAGGCAAATGTCAAAATCATTTATGGCCATTGTATAGGTTCAATTATTTGAAATGTTTGGTACAGAATGAGTTCATAAAAAATTTTTGATTTGTTTTACATAACTTGGTAAAGACATGCTGACAATTTTTTTGAGACTTTTTGTCTTTTTGTGGCAGTTTCTTAGATAACAGAATAGTTTCGTTTGATAATCAAGTGTTACATTATTGACAATTCGTGATTCAAATTGATTAAATGACTAGCGTGTTTTCCGAATTGCGATCAAAAATAATAGTCTCATCTCCTTGAGTGTATTATGCAATTTGATGCAGTCTCTTATCTTAGTTCACCTACAACACTTTCCCGCGATATTTTGTTCGTTTTTATCTTATTTCCGCCAAATTTGTAGACAATTGTTCAGTACAATTAAGATACTTAAATTGTTACGATGTAAAACTTGACATCAAAATTATCCTGAGGAGTCATTAAACTATATTCAAGATAAACTCCTGCACACGCGCACCCATCAAACCAATAATTTCTACCGAGAAAAAGTTCGAGAAATTGCATAAGTCAACTCAATTAAAATATTTTTCCGGTAAAAAAAGGTTTTTTTCTGGTATGACGTAAAAATAATGTTCATAAGAAATGTCACAGCGACGCACAAATAATGCTCTAATATGTTCACTGTTAGTAACGAATTTCAAGGAAACGTCGAAAAACGTTGTAACCGGCTCGCTACACTTTAACTATAATATGTATCGCATAGTGAAATTACGTGACGTGGGTATATTCCTGGAATCAAATCCATAATGTGATACGCTTCGCTAAAACGTTGTTATGAATAACATCAAGTTCAGCGAATATTGGATCTTTTGTAATCCTCTTGAGGAAATGAACGATTTAATCTAAGGAACTGTCTTACTTGGATTATGCTTACTTAGCATAATCTTAGTAATTGAGTTTTAATGAACAAATTCTATCGTTGATTATATGTCCCGTCATTTTTTAATATTATCCAATTAAGTGTGAAGTCCGAAAATAAAACTGAAGATTATCCCTTTAAAAATCTATGAATGTTCACTGCTATTCAAGTTGAAAAAACTTGTCAAGTTAAAACAGTTCTAGGTGATGACATTTAGGTGATCATAATAAATTCTCCTTAATATTTTTAGGAACTCTCAGTAGGAAGCGAAGAGGACTTGGTGGTGGTTCCAAACATACCAATGTTATCGGCTACCAGTCAATCTCGTCACGCAGCAAGGTTCCTTCGTCTAGCCATGTCATCGATCATGGACATTCTTAAGGTTAAACCATTCGTCGAAGTTTCCGTAGGTCAACTCCTGTGGGGATACGAAGACCCTCTTTTGAAATTAGCAAAGGACGTAGTCCCGAAAGAACAAAAGTTGCCATATGATCAATTTGGACTATTTTACGGTAAAAATGGTACTGCACCTGACTTGTACACTATTTTCACCGGTGAAGATGATATTACCAAGTATGGAATGTTGGACGTCTGGAATGGAAAATCAAGCTTGGGTCATTGGACCACTCCTGAATGTGACAGCGTTATGGGCAGTGATGGAAGTATTTTTCCACCATACATCACGAAACATTCTGTTTTGAAAATCTTTGACAAAGATCTCTGCAGAGTTCTGCCATTAGTCTTCCAGGTAATATTCTGAAACAAAATTAAAAATGGACTATTAAAAAATAAATTTTACATTTGTTATTTTATAAATTTAATAATATTAAATTACTATTTCGATTTGTAGAAAGAAGTAAGCACGAAAGGAGGAGTACCTGGATATCGATTCACACCACCTGCAGACGTATTTTCTTCCCCTGACAGAGTTCAGTCGCAAAAATGTTTCTGCCCTGATGGACCTCCATGTGCGCCTGAGGGAACTTTCAACGTTTCCGCCTGCCAATATGACTCGCCGGTGCTTCTTAGTTTCCCTCACTTCTATTTAGGTAAGACCAATCATAAACATTTCAATTTCTTATCTTCTAAGTACATTTTGAAGGAAATTTCACAAATAACATATAAAATTAAAAATTAAAATCAAGTTGAAGTCAATAATGTTTCTGTTTTTATTTCCTCATTATTGTCGCACTTCAAGTCTGAATTGATTTTTATACTGTACGAGAGCAATTTAAAACTAAACGAAGAAAGAAAAAGCCACTCTTGAAGGTAAAATCAGGAATTCACCTCGCGTCGAATGCATGTCACCTGCAAGGATAGAACAGGTTCTCCGTGACAAATGAACGTACCCCGTCAAAAATGAATAGCCCTCAAGGCATTTTCAAGCCAACAAAAATATTGTAAAGAAAAGAACAAACATTTTTATAACGAGTGGAGCACCGCTTGCGGAGCAGGATCTGTGAAAAAATAAAACCACTTTGCGTGTATCATCGATATTCAAGTTTCAGATGACGTCCATCGCCCTGAAGGACTTTTAGGATATTTTGGCCATTTTTTAATTCCGACAACATGAGAAGACCGAAATTGATACGAAACTTAATTCATCTCGGCAACCAGTTTTTTTTCGTGTCGAGAGCGGTCGTGGAAAATTACCCTCGGAGGTCAACGAAATAGATCTATAACCTCAAACAACAGTGGAATATTTCCACCGAGAGAATTACGAGAAAAATAAAATCACCAGTAAATCTAAATATAAAAGAATGATCGTGTGTGTATTGCCAAAACGTATCTTCTTGCGGATCGTGTGTCTTCGTAATTTGGCCCCAATTTCTCGGAGATGGAAAGTGCGAAACGGTTGCGTAACGGACTCTTCCGGTCCCGGATTTTGCGACAATGGAGCCGCGTGAGACGCGGGCCGAGATTCCTCCCACGAATCTTCTTGTCGCGCGAATTATTTCACGTTATTCAGATCGCGTATTCATCGTGGGAACATTTTGTCCCACCGGCATTAAACACTCCTTTTTATACTTTTACTTTCTTCATCCTACGTGAAACAGGTGAATTTACCGTAGGGCAAATGTCGGTAGAATGAGATGTTGAGTTCGAACTTGATATGAATATTTTTTAAATACAATTAAAAATTGAGGTTAGATTTTGAAAATTCGAAGCGTTTTTTTAATGCAACTAAGAATAGCATTGATAATAGAATGATTAAATAAATGAACTTGATTTTTTTTCAGCTGATCCTGCTTTGAGAGAAGCAGTGGTGGGAATCTCACCTCCAGATCCAGAAAAACATCAACTGTTCATCGACGTCCAACCAACGATGGGCACGACGTTGAGAGCTCGAGCTCGCGTCCAGATTAACCTTGCTGTCAGCCAAGTTCGCGACATCAAACAAGTCGCGTCCTTCCCTGACATAGTTTTTCCAATTTTGTGGTTCGAGGACGTAAGTATTATTTTCCATTTTATAAGTAAATGAAATAGAATACGGAAGAAATCGATATTACCTATGTCCTTTTAAAAAATCGATTCCATTACAAACAACTTACCCCTTGAAGTTAACTGTCCCATGCAATTTCACGTAAAATAATAGTTTTTGAAAGTTCTTCTTAACTTGTAGCTACACGCGCTATGAACATTTTACCACACCGACAAAGATAACCGAGTAGGGATTTTCAAAGTTGGAAAAGGAGGTCAGAAAATAATCGTGTCTTCCCGAGTTGACTGAACTGTAAAAAATACTGAATCCTAATTTAGTAATGTTTTTAGAACCAAAAATCCTGTTTTATAAAAAATTACTGTATCGAAATTTAACCTTAAAATGCATGTAAAAGATACTGAAGTATACGTACCTAATACGGTTATAGTGTACCTATTTGCGTTAAGTTTGTTATAAAACTGATTCTTATTTTGGATAATTATTAAACCATTGCGGTCAATCGCTACAAATCAATGTTCATTTGACAGTTCTTTATATGTGTGTGTGAACCAATGGAAGTAGGCAAAATATTCTCTGTCCTTTGATTAGAGTGAAATGGCTATAGAAATACGTGTTGTCTATTGGCTTTCACACTTTGAGGTTATGTAGAGGGCGCTAGAGGTATTAACCGCAATGGGTTAAATCATTTGAAATGCATGAAGATTAAATGATAAATTTCCATTAATTTCAATGAAATGTCTTGCACAGCCTCCAATTTCAAATTAAATTCAAAGTATATTTAAAAAAAACATCAATAGGTACGCTATAACCGTATTAGGTACGTTTACCTTCGTGTTAGGACAGAGATTGTGTAAAATTTTTAAACATTTGAAAAGAAAAAATTGCCAAAGTGCTACGACAAGAAAACTAGAATTTGAGGTTAACTCGTGATTAGTCTAAAAAATATTATCAAAATAATCTTTTTTTGTTTTTAGGGCGTTGACTCTCTGCCAGAAGATGTTCGAAATCTCATGTTGATGGCAGTAGAAGTTCCACCGATTGCCCGAGCAGCAGTATCTGGAGCCTTGGCAGTAATTGGACTCATCGTTCTGATCGTCTCTCTGATTTGTCTCGCCAGAGCTGCCAACCGACAAGAAAAACTTCACCTCTCCAACCCCCTGCCGCCGAACGCCAAAGGAGGGAACGTAAATCTTGCATTCCAGAACTCAAAATAAAAAAAAAACATCAACCATCAGATAAGGGAACATTTGTGAAAGACAAAAGAAAGACGAAAAGTCCTTCAGCCGAGATTCGTTGCTGTTAATTTTTATTTTGAAACTTTTATCAGTGAATTTCTGGGGACTTTTAACATTTTGGGTCCGCGTCGGTAATGACGACCGGACGTGATTGTACATACTTATACATAAATTTTGTAGTACAGAAAATAGATACAAGGCGGCGCTATATTGTGGCAGAAATTACTGTAAGAGTGAGGACGCTTGAGTATTCATTACAGTATTTTTTGCTGGAATTTGTCCCCGTTGATCTTCTGAACGATCAATTTATTGTGCGAACGTGATGTCGCAGGCAGATATTTTGCTCATTTTTTTTTATTAGATATTCCGCTGAAACGCCCGTCACAAAGTTGATTTCAATCTTTTTTATCTTTTTACTCTGAAATGATTTTTTGTAAAAATAATTTTTTATATACAAAAAGTGTAACTCAAAGTTTTTTTTATAGAAAAGTATATGTTTCAAAATGTTCAATTAACGGGTCCGTATGTAGGTGGCGCTGTATGAAAACCAGCCTGATTATAGCATTTATGAAAATTTGATTGTTCACTCGAAAACAACGTTTCAACAATTGTTTCGATATTCAAAAATCAGAATTCCGTCCAGAAGTGTAAGATCGAAAATGTTTAGAGAATACTGACATGTGTGGCAGAAATGTAATACGATTATTATTTTTCTAAGTTGTGAGTACGAGCGAAAGATGAAAGCTATTTTTTTACTCTAGAGGGCGTGTATACATGTCTAGGGAAAAGGCATACGTAATTATAGAAAAAAAAATGCGCGTTACTGTTTGCGGGATAAATAAGGCGTTACTGTTAAGCTGAACAAATGTTAGAGGATAAGGTTGTCTCTTTTTTCCCAATCTTGCGTACTATAATGATCAAAAGATGCCAAATATCAAGAGAACAAATGGGGCCTTTGTAAATTTACTGAAAACTTGCTCAAAACGACAATTTCTCTCGATTTTTAGTTTGAACTTTTCGTTTCTGAACTGGTTTTTAAATTAATTAAAGAACTAAAGTTCTGCCATTGTCTTCCAAGTTTTTTTTAATCACAAAAACAATTGTATCAGAGATTTTGAAATCATTCAATTAAACAATGGTTTGTTAATTACATTTTGATTAATTGTTTTCTTTTTTTACAAAATTATATAGTTTTATCACATCGTCAAACGCGACAACCGAAATCATGTTGAGTATTACTGATTGTGCCGTCGACATACGAACAGGGGCGTAATTTAAGATTCTGCCAATCTCTCATCTGTTTTAATTTGTATTTTCTATTTTATCCCGTTAAAAGAGATTTCTTCTTTTTTTTACTACGTGTTATTTATTTGTTTCTTGCAGTTACGCTCCTGCAAACTATGTAACTTTATTTTATATTCTTTTTGTCAGTTGATTCGTTACGGGAATTATGTATATACAGAGTATGTTTTTAATGATTGTATTTTATGGAAAGAGAAATAAATACACCAAAATATCAGTCTTGTTTCATTGATAGGGCGAAATGATACAACAGTGATTTAAACAAATATTATATTTATTAAACAAGTCTAAAATCATAAACAACAAGTGATGAGAACAGTGAGATAGAATAAATATTTACAGTTATAAGTTTTAAGTAATGTAAAAATGGGATGAATGTTTGATGTATAAGGTCGCTAGCAAATCGGTGACACGTGTCGTGGTGTAATCGTTCGGATAACATACAAAATTGTGCGCAGACATGACACGAGCTGAGAAAAATGTGCTATCACACGTCTGGCTGATAATTCGTAGAAAATGTCGTACGAGCGCAGCGCGCGATCGAGGGGTTATCCGCCTCGGCAATACGAAAATAAAGATACCGAGTTTAGTATCAACAATTATTCATTCGGATTTTCTCGAACATAATGAGTTTATGAATAACGTAGAAAAAAAAATCCGATTAAAAATTTGTGTTTCCATTCGCTTGATCAACATTTTCAAAAGGATCCAATTTCATATTATACCTTAATTTAGAATATCTATTCAACGTCAGTCTCTGGCGATTTTTAATCAATAACATATATATGTATATTACAACGACTATTTACAACAAAGCTAAAAAATAATCAATCTCTTCATCATATCTAAAGAATATCTAAGTACACTATCATTTTTTTCGTTACCGATTTTTCTCGAGGGACAACGGATCCCCAATCTAATAACTCTTTCTCCTTGGAAAAATCTAAAATACTATTTTATCCCTGGAAAAAGACGCCTTAACAAAATAGAGGATGAAAAACCAGAATGTATAAATAAAAAGCGATCTGTACAATGATTCGATTAATGGGAAAATTGAAATGGGATGTGAAAATACAAAATAAGCATTAACCGGCGATTCCCTGAGGTTGATCCAGTAGTCACTTCAGTGGAGATAGGTTCGAAAGCTAATTTCAAACCATGCGTCAAAATTAAGTCCCTGAGTGAAGAATCTTTTTTTTTTAAGTCAGTTAATTATTCAATCAGCGGTCCCTGGCCTGATACGTTCCTCTGCAGAGCTTTTGGTCGACGGAACTTTTTGGTCGAAAAGACGCGGTAGAGGTACCAGGAGAAGAAGATCAAACAGATGAGACTACCCCACTGGAGAACTGCTTCAATTGCGTTCATCGTGTAAAATGCATGATGCAGGAGCGCGACCACGTGATCCGGGAAGGGTTCGATTCCTACCTCCACCCACAGCAGGGGCAGGATCATACCGTCGTCGATTTCTTTCAGGTACGCCATCTTTTCGTTCTTTCGAACTTCGACGTTTATTTGTAACCTTGACCAACCGTTCATGGGGACTGCCAAACGCTAAAAATGAAAAATATATATTTTTATTTCTAATTTCATTTTACTTTTCTTTGTAAAATTTGTATTTAAATTTGAAAATTTTGTAATTGCGCGCGTAATTTGTTGGAGTTGGCAACAATGAAACTGCGCGCGCAACTGCTTGAAGTTGGTAATAAAGAAGTTGCGTGTGCAGTCAGTTGAAGTTGGCAACAAAGATGTTGATCGTTAACAAATCAACTGTATGCGCACGCACCCATTTGAAATTGCGCAACGACAACTTGAAGTTTGCGACTGATCAATTACGCACGCACCCGTTTGAAATTGCCAACAAAACTGCGCGCGCAACTACTTGAATTTGGTAACAAGTAGCAAAAACGATTTCAACATTTGATATTAATAATACAAATTTAATAACTGCGCGCGCATCTCTTTGAAGTTATCGCCAAATCAACTGCGCGCGCAATTACTTGAAGTTAGCAATAAAAATTCATATACAAAATTGAATCCTTACCGGATGGACGTCCAGGAAAGATTCGTGCAACGCTTTCTGTGGCCTCATACCATCAACATAATTCAATAGACTTTCCTCACCAGCATAAAAATGCGGGAAGGAAGTTATGAAAGGGGAATCAAAGTTGCATTTGGAAGTGTTGAAGATTCCTTTCGGGGGACACTTGAATTCCTCAGAAGAATTGTGACAATAACAGGTATTTTTTTCCGCCGTTGCCTCGAAAATGTCAGGAGACAGTCTGTACCTGAAATTAAACGAGCAACATTGTATATCAAGTGTCTGTTTTTTGTTCGTCTGACATTTGACGTTTTTTGTTTAATTTCAATTTAATTTTCGTTTTTTTTTAGTTCTAGTTTTTTTGTTGTTGTACCTCAAAGTTGGCATTCCTTCGGAGTAGGCATGTCCATCGTAATGAAGAGAGATCACTCGACACATGTCCTTTGAGTAAATATTCAAAGGAGTGTTGGTGTCGCTAATCAGGTGCGGGGGGAACATCGAACCGTCCGTCCCGTCGATTTTGTCACAATTCTTATCTCCCCAGACGTTACGATATTTCACTCCGTTGACTCTGTCGAAAAGCCCAAGCGATTTCAAATCTTTTTCTCCTGTGTTTATCGTTATTCGGTCCTTTGACAATCCATCTCTCTGTAAAAAGAAACAAATTTCATTTTTCAAATAAAAATATACATTTTTTTTTTCAATTTTTCGAATACATTTTATGATAGAAATGAATAAATTTTATGTGTTTGGTTGTTTGAAGAAATTTTGTTTTTCATTTCATGATATAAAAATGCTGACGAGGAAAATATTCGCGTCAGATGATTTTTTCATAGAAAAAAAAAATAGTTAAACATTTCACTTAACATTCACTGATAACATGAAAAGCTAGAAAAAGCTTATTTTCATAATCAGCATATATCGTATGCATATCAGTCGCGTGTTGCGATGACATCAAATATTAGATTAAAAAGGCTTTCTAGGATTATGATTAGTCAGCCAGATTATATCAATGGCCAAGCGATTTTTTGATCCGAACGGAAACTGAAAAATAAACAACGTCATAAAAAATACTAATAATCAGAGAAAAAATAACAAAATCGACTTATCAGGCAAAAAAAAAAACATTTCAGCATAATTTGTCATGACGCACTTTTTCAGTTTCGCAAATTCGTATCAAATTATTTTTGACGTTTTATTTATTATTTCGCAGTTTTTTTTATCGCGATTGGATTTGTTTGTTTTTTGTGAAACTCTCTGACAAATTTTCGTCACGGAACACACTTTGTCATGTTGATAAATTGCTTTTTAATATTTCTTTTTCGAACATTTTTTTAAAGATTTTTAAAAATATCTTTGATTAGGATAGTTTTTAATATCAGTTTAATATTGTTTTTGACAGAGTTAAACAAAAAGTTATTAAAAATAATAAGTCCAATTTTCAGCGCGAATTTTTAAATCGTCTCAAATTTAACCAGTAGGTGGCACCTGTCACTACCTTATCGGTCGTTTGGTAAAAAACATTCAGCTGTATTTCGTTTCTACAACGTATTTTTATGAATCAAAGTTACAAATCACGCGACAGGTTTGGTGCACGTGTTCTCCAAGAAATAATTTATTTAGTATACAATTTAAAAATAAATTGAAAATCAAATAAAATTACAGATAAAAATATTTTGAAATTTTAAAATAGAAAAACTAATGTTACTTTTATTTGTAGGTTATTTGATTTACGGCCAAAACTGAGTGCAAAAAAAAAGAAGTATTGCTGACCAGATGTTAAATAAAAGACTAATTTTTGTAGATAACAAATAATTTTCCAGCAAGGAATGTGACCAAATTGTTTAAGAGACAAGATAAAAAATATATGCTATTTTTTTACGTACTGATTTTGTTATTACATTACAACAATCTCTGTTTTGTTTAATTTCGATTATTTTAATTTATCACATTGTTTTGTTAATTTTTTTCAGATCATCAGAACAGGTGAAATAGAAGAATTCATCGAACATTATTTTACGATAAAAAATCAGTTACAAACTGCCAAAATTCCTACTAAATATCCTTTCAATTAGGCCAGAGTCTCTGTTTCGTATTTTTGATTGTTTATATATTTTCACTAACAACATTTCAATTTCAAAATATTATTTTTAAAAAACACACCCACACTTTCTAGAAAGATCTATTAAATCTGGCCAACTATATTTATTAACGATTCACAGGGACAAAAACATACGTGTAAATATATTTTAGTTTCATATAAATATATATTTTTTATAATAAAATATAATATTCATTTTATATTTTATTTGTACTATAATTTATTGCCTCTTTAAAATTATCTATAAATGGTTTATATGTAGAATATATACGGATATATTTTAAACAAAAAATATATGTTGAAATATATTTCGTTTAAAGATTGCAGTTAAAGGGTTAATTTCTTCAAAATCTTCGACCTTCTGAATACGAGTATGGAGTTTTATAAAATTGGTCTACTCACAAGAGTAAGGAGTCCAATCTTGTCAACAGGAACACTTTTTCCAATGAAGGGTCCCACGTACTTGAAGAACTCAATCAGCGTGGACTGTTCGCCCCAGATGAAATTCTTGGCCGTGTTACTCTCAATGGTATAAGGTCTCCTGATGAACGATAGCCCGAGATTGATAGTGCTCTGCCAGAAGATGTTGTCGAAGTAGCCCTTGGTCTCTGCTGCTGCTATGAGCATCGACAAATTCGGCAACATTAACGTCTCGTCCTCGTCCCTACCGCCTAGGTAGACGAATTTTCTGTCTTCCTGGTACGACACCGTTCCATTTTCATAAAACACCGGGTTCACCCTGGACAGGATCTCTCGGTAGACGTAGGGTCCCACTTCCTCGACCTTGAGCTTGCTGGCCTTTTTGTTTCGGAAGTCATCGAAGTTCGTATAATTAAACAGCCTGATCTTGTAGATGGCCTTGACCGGGGGCCTCAACCACCAGTTAAATCTCTCAGTCCCGTTTCGAATGGCAAGATTCGACAGGACAATGTCCCGAAAAGTATTCGTCCAGGTGAAAATCAGGAAGATGCTGAGGTTCACCAGCGCCAGGCTGCCCATCAGCCAGACGAACCATCCTTTCAGGATCTTTTTCGTATGAACCGATACAGATTTCTCCACGTCTGCCATTGATTGCGTCATGATAAAAATTTGAAAACAAAAATTCCCACACGAAGATCTAAGTTCCAAGGTTGGAACGTCCTGTACCGGAAACTCTGCAGGACCAAGGACCTGTCCTTGCCGAAGGTTCAACTTTCTCAAATTCTATATTCTTTTTTTTTAAATATATTTTTTAGATTTTTGTATATTTTCTTTCTTTTAAAAACCTGAAGGTTGGAAATACGATTCGGGTTCAAAAGTGTGCAACCTCTTCAGGATCGCATCCTTTTTCTTTCACTTTAAAATAGTCCTTAGAAAGTTGTTTGTTAAAAAACTGTTGTCGAACGAATGGTGAATTGAAAATTGTTCGGCAGAATGGGATCACTCGGTTTTGTAAGTTGTCACAGGTTGAGGGACCGGGTTGTCCGATGCAAAATTGAGTGTTGATTTTTGGAAACGAGCGGGAACCCGAGTGCGGACCGCGCGATTGCCAGGCGTTCGCATAACAAGACCGACTGACTCCTAAGTAACTTTACGTACGACAAAAATCATACTCTTTGCCCCCTTTTTTCGTTCCACTATCTCCCTGTCTCGTTCTATCATCCAAACTCTTATCGTGATAACCTTGTTATGCGCTTGACCCCTGTCAAATCGGCACCTTCGATTACGTTTTCTTTCAGACGCGCTGGCATTTTTGACAATTCACAAGCATCATCCTACAATTATCATTGGGAAATCTCTCAGCGCCGGGAAAACATTCTCCCAACTCTGACATGTTTTGACAAGCCCCGAAGCATGTTTTGACACTACTTACGTCATTTCTGCAAATTCGAAAAACGCAAAAAAGCATAATTCCATTAAAACCATCATTTTTTTCACCATTTTTTATAATATTTTCAATTGAAAAAAAAATATATATATTATTTTGGGTCCCAATTTTATTTTGTACAAAATTGATTAGCTGGCAAATAGCTCGGCCAAACGAAATTGCACTTGACAGTTTCGCACTGCTTTTTGCAGCAAGTGGAATATTCAGCGATTATATTTACAATGTATTTGAAATTTGCATTGCACAATGACGTTTTGCAACATGTTTATTCGGCTACAAAGACCATCGGGAGTTCTTGAATGAATGTGAAATTCCGTGAATGACGTTGAGATCGCGCTCAAACTTTTTTTCCATTTCCACGAGCAGACGTCATATCAGACGGTGAGATTTGTTTTGATGCCCATTATGTCACGCCACATTTTCGTCATTGTAATAACATTCGGTCGGCCGTAGAGTAAATAATTATACAGCATGGCAGCTTTTTTTGTAATTACATACCGTGCGATATCAGACGAATTTGACTGAGTTAAAAAAAATTCAGAAAAAGGAAAAAAAAAATTTTTGTTATGTACGAAAATATATAACAATATTCATTATTACGAAGATTTATTTAATTGTCAATATAAATAACAATTTTGATACAAATAATTAATGGATCTTTCATTATTTGGTAGTTGAATAATTAATTATTAACTATTTACTAATTAAATATTACTAATAATAATTAGTAATTAAAGGATTACCAATGAACTAATAAATAATTAGTGATTAACTTATTTCGAATAAACTAATTAGTTATTAATTAATTTCCATAATTCAATTGAACAATTACTAAATAATTATATAAATAATTATTAATTATTTACTAATTAAATATTACTACTGAACAAACTAATTAATTAATTGGTAATTAAAGGATTGCTAATGAACTAATAAATAATTAGTAATTAACTTATTTCGAATAAACTAATTAGTTATTAATTAATTATCATTAATCAACTGAACAATTACTAGTTAATTAAATAAATTCTAATGTAAAAATTATTATTTAACAACTTACTAAATAACTAATAAAAATTACGTAATTGCTAATGAACTAATTATTAATTAATTACTAATTAGCCGGCATAACCTCAAAAATTTAATTTCAAAACAAGATTGATTGCTGTATTGTTTCATTTTAACTTATCTTGGCGCGATTCACCGACGTAAGTGCCAATTCATATTCGCGTATGAAAAAAATACAATTTCAATCGCTGCGATAAGTGCAATCAAATATTGATTGTGCTTAACAATGTTTCGTCAAATCGCGTTCATTTCAAAACGCAAAAAAAATTATAAACAAATTCAAAACCAACCGTCCTGCAGAAAGTCCTGGACCAAAAATTGTTTCCTCGTTGGGATCTCATATTACACAATATTGCATCGTGCCTGATTTCAATGGTGATTTCTTAACAAAAAAATTTGATGAATGATTGAACGATAAAAAAACATTCGTTGGATAATAAAATACCTCCCGTTTTTGTCAATGCGAATTTACATTTCTGACGAGACAAATATATTGTTGCAATTCCTGACCGAATTGGAAATAATTAAATATCTATACAAATTAACTATTCGCATTAATTTGGCACATCGGCTCTGAATCCAGGTGAAATGTCAAGTGTGCGCCGAGGAGCGAATGTTTTTTTAGATAAAAGCTGTTAAAATATTGAATTGATGCGAATTGCGTAACCGAATGCAGTCGCCTTTCGAAGTCTACAAAAACGCGACTTTTTTTCTCCCCCGGACGGTTTTTTGGTTCTCTGTCTCTCGGAGAAAAGTTTTTTTTTTCCAAGTCGTCAAAAAGTTCCTCTCGCCGAGCACCGGTTGGATAAAAAAGAAATCTGAAAAAAAGTTGATCGAACGACAAAAACGATTGTTCCAGTGGGAATAGTTTGCTAGTTCGATTGTTTCTGTAATCTTCGATAAAACCTTGTCCAAATTTGAAGTCACACGATGAAATTTATCGCCACCACCTGCGTTACACAACTTCAAATCATGCGTAACGCAAGTTGTTTTTATGCGAATCAAAGTGCTGGCTTATATTTGAAACGATATCTCGCTGTTATTGCGGTGTATATCGGTACAAAAATTGAGCAATTACTTTAAATTTGTATTGAAGACTGCAATTTTAGGAGTTTATTTTAGGACTTTGATAGGGCTATAAATACTCATTCTTTTTTGTTCAGTTCGGTTTGTACTTGGGTAATGTGTTTCATGTTGTGTTTCGATTAACCCTTTGACAAACTGAGTTTCCATTTTGTTTATTTTTCATAACCCTGAAGAAGATTTAGACAATTTTTTACGATTATTTTTATTGTAGTTTTATTATAAGTTGTATTATAATTAATTTATATGATAGTTTATATTATCATTATAATTGATATTTGTATATATCAAAATGTAGATAAGATTATTGAAATTTTCAATTGAATGATATCGAAATATCGAACTTTCGATAGTTACTAATTATTTTCGATGTATCGAAATTTCACAAATTGTTGATTGATATGAAAATGATTAGATTTAAATAAAACAATTGTATTATTTTCATCATCCATCATTCATTATACATTGTAATAAAAAAATTTATCAAATTATTATCTAATTTTCGAAATATCGAAATATTATCGACGTTTTGAGAACTATCGAATATTATTGCAATATTCAAGTTTTGATATTTATTGATTATTATTGAAATATCAATTGTTATTAATTAAAATCAATATTTAAGAAAATCGATTAATCAGTTTCTATTGAGTTTCGATAATTGTTTTTTTTTTATTCTATTTTATTTTGATTTGATTTAATTTTAATTGAAATAAAGAAAAATCAACAGTTCATTTTTTCCAACTAATATCGATTGTTGATATTTACAATTTCATAAATTTCCTGGTCAGCAAACTCGAACCATTCAAAAAAAGGTTTCCCGAAAATTTGCAACATTCCTTCGGCCAGGTGTTAAATCAAACGACCAACATTTCTCGCAACCCCGCGAAAATTCGGTGGTAATTAAAAAATGGGATTCCTCATCTCCAAGTCGCATCTTTTGAAGTCGCTAATCCCCCTCCTCAGGTATTATTTGATTTCCTCGAAATTCCAAAAACGAGAGGGACCAAAAAATGTCAGACTTTGTCAAGTTATTTGGCCTGTGACCTTGAATGTGGACATTCGATTGTCATTTTATCAGGAAGAAGAATAAATTGCATTGAAAAAAAAAATATCACGAGAAAAAAGTTAAACAGTCGCATTTGTCAACTTAAAATGTCACGCGATACCCGAAATCAGACTGAACTGAGTCTTGGTCAATTAAGCGCGCGGCTGATAAATTTTCCGTCAGAGCTGCGTTGAGTGTATTTATATTTATATTGAATGGGGCCCTGTAGGTGAAAGGGTATCAATCGTCCATAGACACAACAAAAGACCGCGTGCTACGATAGCCGTGATTTGTACGATATTTTCTTCAATGAAATTTTTATCCTTTTATTGCGAGCGTCAGAAAACAAATGTTATCAAATGTAAACAAACAAAAGGAAACCAGAAAAAAAATAACAGTATAAAAGTAAACAAACAAAACAAAATAATGAATTAAATAAAAAACAAACAAAAGAAAACCAGAAAAAAACAAAAATAAAAAAGTAAACAAACAAAACAAAATGATAAAATTAAATTAAAAAAAGTATTCCGATAATGACCTTATAAAAAAATGGCAAAGAGAAAAAAAATGTAAATATTAAAAAAAAACATTTTTTAACCCTTCACAAGGGCAAAGAATGTAAATAAGCAAAAGACAATATAAACAAAGATGTAAAGAAAAACTTATTGATTTTGTATTTTTTTTTGTTTACAATTTTATTTTAATGTGCACATTTTTTGTTTTTTCATTGTTTGTTTTTCATTTTGACCTTTTTTGAATGGTTCTTGTTTGTCCTCCAAAACAAATTCCTAAAAACTGAGGCGAGAAAAAAATGAAAGGGGAAATTAATTCGGGCGATTCCCCTCGAAATCATTCGATGTTTAATTATCGCCGTCAGCTGAATATTAATGAGGCATTTTTTTCGCGGTAATGTTTGTTTAACGAATTCGGCGTTCGTTTTATCTGTATTTCAATTATTAATTATGAGACCCCCGCCAATATTTATACACCCGGCGTTTTTTCGACTTATTTACACTTTTTCAATTATCACCTTATTAGTTTTCGATATATCCAAACAAAAAAAACACGAAAAACAATAAATAAAAAAGTATTTCATAAAATACAAATAAATTGGTAAAAAAAGTTTGACGTTGTAATTAATGTATTTTGTTAATTGAATACTTTCTTTCTTGAATTTTTAAATATTTTATTCATTTGTTTATTTGCTGTTGTAAATAAAAAAGAGGAAAATAAAATTTTAGACACAAGTAATTAATTTTGATATACATTTATCTTTCCCTGTACTTTTGTCTATTTTCTAGAAAATTTTAGTTGTGTTCCAAATTTTTTTCAATCGTTTCTCTCTCTCTCTCTCTTTCTAGCATTTAAATATTTATATCTCCATCTCACTCACTTCCAGTGCTTAAAACTCCATAATTCAATAACACCTTCAAGTTGGCACGCCTGTAAAGCAACAAAAGAACAACCAAACAAAAATGTACACCAATTTCATCGCAAAAACACGATAAATAATGAACAATCGACCGTTTGTTAAAAAAACGAAACTTTATTGTTTGATAAGACAAACATGAACCAAAAAGTGTCAAAATAGTCCAGGTGGCAGCATATGACTTGTGTTTAGGAACACCCGCGCGCTTCCCACAGAACTACCAACGTAACAAAAATTGCCACCGAGAAATCTCCACACCCCCGCCTTCTGTAACAAAAGTCAATAATTTCGTCAGATAATACCAAGGAAACTAACAAATAATAACATTTCCAGCCACAAACAAACAAATTTTGTTGTTTTTCGCCCGGTTTGTGACACGAAAATTGTAAACCGACATTAATTTCAAACTCGGCTGAATTCTAACCAGACACGTCCGGCCAATCAAAAGGCAGGAACGCCATCAGGAATAACCGTTCTGTGTATTTTCAGCTTTTCAGTCGAGTCACATGTCACTGCTGTCGTTCAGGCTAAGATGAGCTTTTCTGAAACCAAAGGGACATCCCCGATTGTTTAACTGATCAACAACCTCCTCATTTATGGTTTTGATCCAAAAGGCCCGTGACAGTTGGCGAAAGTAGCGGCCAAAGTCGAGGTAAATATCATCAGCATTCAAAACCGCGCGGTACAATGCTTTTTGAACGTTTTTCTTTTTTTTCGCGACATCTCCACTGCGAGTTGACACGTTTTTCTGTCCACCAGGCGAGTTCCCCGGTCGAACCGCCGCGCAATCTCTGACGCGTGGGCGCCCCAAACTTTTGTCCTCGCAGCGGCGCTCGTTACTTTTTGGTTATGCGCGCCGCTCGTCCAGCAATTATTTTCTTTTTTGACATCTTTGTTTATTGTTGCGTAATAAATAACAAACCCGTTCGTTCTTGTCGGAACGCATCACTGTCTTGTTTGTTTACTTCCCTCATCCAATGTTCTTCATAATTTTTTTTTCTAGTTCCTTTTAAACTTCAATCAACAATTTAAAAAACAATGTTTATTCACAATTTTTTCAACCTTTTGTTTTCTCTGTTTATTACGTGATTTGTTTATTTAAAATTCCCAGTGTTTACGTTTTGCATTTGTTATCTCATTCATTAACATGATTTATTTTTATTTTTTTGTTTACATTTTTTTTGTTGACATATCGTTGTTTACATTTATTTATGCATTATATTTAATTAAACGACTAGGATTCTAGTATATTAATTAGAATTTGAATTTTTTAGAGCAAAAATGGAAACCCTTTCGCCACCACCGCTGAAGAAGATCTGCATAAGCAAAGAGCTGTTGACTGGCGACAATTCGAAGCAGGTGGTGCAGGCGTTTCGTTTGCCCCAGCTCGCAGGGCGGAGTCAAAGTGGCAACGGGATGCAGATCATGAAATTCAAATCGGTTGATGGCAAGGACATAGGCGAGTTCAAGGTCAAGATGATTTCAAAAGGTGGTGTAACAGGGAAAACATTGATGGTCATGAAACCTTCGACTGTGGAAAAAAATAGTTTAGCAAAACCGCCGGACCCGAGGGAAAATGAAGAGTCGTTGATAAAACTTCAGAGCCAGTATACGACCAAGGCCCAGGGCCTGCTGGAAGTTAAGAAAGACCCTGTCGAGAAGGCCAAACAGACTGCTATCAGACGACCTCTTATTTTGAAGAAAAATGTCAAACCGATCAGCAAAGTTGCTGTTGAACCAACCACTACTGGTAATATACTGGTTTTTGCCGTGTATATGATTATATATTTTTTTTATACATGTTTGTATATATTTACAGATGTAGTTTTATATATTTATATATATATTATATTTCTATGGTGGGTTTTTTTTTATATTTTTGGTTTTTAACGGATCAGTTTTTCAGAATTTTCATTTTAATATTGATAATGATGATATTGATATAATATTGATATGAAGCTTATAAACTTGACTAGTTAGAGCTAGTACAATATTAAATTAAATATCCAAGGTTTTAGAAGAAAAGTATCAATATCAGAATAAGCATTTTGAAAAATTATTTAATACAATTAAAAAATGTAAGAAGTACTTGTCTGTTTATTTCTGTAAGCTACAGATCTATTTTATGAATAGTATACACATTTTATGGTTATATCATATATTTTATATAATGATGTATATATTACATTGAGTATTTTTTTGATTTAGCTAAAAAGGTCCAGCTAATCCAAATTGCAAAACCGATTGTGACGGATGTGAAATCGCTGGCTGTTCCGGAGAAGATGAACATCGCTCTGCCAGAACAAGGAAAAGTAATCAAATCGTACACGAGAACTCTGAAAAAGATTGGACCAAACATGCAGTTACTGCCACACGACTCGCCGGACGCAAAACAAATCATCAACGCAGTGACCGAACCTGTGAGCACGAGAAATGGGACCATACGTTACATTCAGAAATCGGTCATTAGTCAGAATGGCAAACCTGTGATCAACCAACCGGAACCTCCGAAAGACTTGCACACGCCTAAGGATATTAGTCAGAATTTGACGATCATCGAACAGGCTTTGAGTAGCTTGCGCGATGACCAACTTAGAGAAAAGGCCTTGCGGGCTCTCGCTGAATGTACCACGGGAAATACCAGAAATACTGCAGTTCCTAAACCTGACATCGCGCCGAAAATTGGTTTATCGGGATTCGGAATGGGGCTCAACAAAAGCATTAATGTATGAAGCGATTTTCTAAATGGAACTTTTTATTTGGAAGTTTTTTTAGTTAGGCCATTTGAATGGGTAATCGGATGATCTTTAACCCGTTTCTGAATTCTGTTAAAAGTCTTTTTTTGGTAACTTTCTTGTGGATTCGTAGTTCGCACACCAATTTCGTTGGAATTAAAAATTGAAATTAGAAAAATTTTGCGGTGAACCTTTTTTTATGAAAGAACATCTGTTGGGCACATTTTATTTTGCTTGGTCTTAGTATTTTTGATATAAAAACGATTTTTAGAAATGGGTTAACGAAAATCTTTTTAGGAAATATAAAAGTTGTGAAAAACAGTTATAGTTTTTTTGGATTTGAGAAATGTGACAGTGGGATTAATTTGATTTTGGATGTTTTGTAGGAAGTCAAAAGTATAAGCGATTCTTCAGTGCAGACGGAGGTGTTCTCGCTTATGGAGCCAGGGCAGTTCATAATTGCTTCGTCGGAGTGCGAGAAACTGGAACGAAGAAAAGCCAAAGAGAGAGAGGCGAAGGAAGAAATCGTAACAGCAGAAGTGCCATCCAAGAATGCGTTCCAAAGGGACTTGGACATAATGTTGCAAAACGTTGGCCCCGAGAACGAACAGGTGGAAAAAGTTCTGGAGAAAAATAAAATCAGCTTCCCAGAGAAGCTTGCAAGAAATTTGTATAATGATTATACGTCGATGAGAAAATATGATTCGGACGGGATGCTTGGGATCCATCAGGCTGTCATTGCCAACGATGTCAAAGGTGTCAAGAGGTTGTTGCTGCTAATTAAACTATTGAACCCCTTCGGAATTGATGTAGATATAAAAACACTGGATGGAAATGTAAGAAATAGTATTAACAGAATTTCGTTTGGAAAAATTATATCTGAATTTTGAGAAAGAATGTTTAACTGATGGATTTTTGTTTTTTTTCAGACGAGTTTGGAATTGGCAGTGGAGTGTCAAGTTGATGAACAAATAATTGAAGAGCTTCTCAAAGCAGGAGCAAAACCAAGTACAAATGATCCTATGCAAAATTCGGCTATTTCGTTAGCGAGCGAGAAATTCCTACCTTATTTGCCACTTTTGGTCGAGCACACAGATAAAGAACGACTGAACGACTATGATTTGAATGGTAAATATCAATCAAATCAATAAAAGTGAAGAAAGAACCTATGAATCACAAAATAAATGAAGAATTTAAATTTTTATGTATAATAAATGTATAAACATGTATAAATATTTATAATGGTGTTTTGTTGTTTAGGTTACACATGTCTACATTACTGTGCTCAAAACGGAGACTCTGAAGGAGCCCGAAGTTTATTAATACAAGGAGCAGACCCCAATTTACAAGACAGAAAATCTGGCAAAACTGCGATGTTCATGGCGATGGAAAACCAACAAGAAGACGTGGCGAAATTGATCTTCACTTTCAATGCAGATCCGAGCATCCCAAATTTTGCCGGACAAACGATCCTCCCATTCATCGAAACACTGAAGAGTTACGCCTTCAAAGCCGCGCTACACAAAACTCTTAGATAATCAGCACCTAAGATTTTTGTGAACTGTATTATTCGAATCATCAAAAGCTGCACCTGTAAATATTCAATTGCTAAAGATTTTCAATCTCTGAGAACGTCCTGGCTGTAAGACACGGTTTACGACCAGTCAGATAGTTTTTTACTTTTATAGATTTTTCTCGATCGTGAGGAATACAAAGGTTTTTGTTGTAAACGTTTCTTTTCTTGCTTCCTTATTTTTTTGATTGTGGTTTTTACCTGATTTTTTTGTATTTTTAAATCATTCACCTTTGTTTCATTAGATCACAGAAATTGTACATTTATAATTACAGAAAAAAACAATTGTACATTGATAAAGTAATAAATAACTTAAAATTTTTCGTTTTGTAAAAAATGGTTTGTTGTTATTTCAATCCAAAATTTTTAATGCCAACTATGGTTTTTTGAAAATTGAAATTAAAGAAAATCAGGGATCTACGTTACCGACTGTTGGAAGTGGTATAACATAACCTCAAAAAACAATCGTGTAAATAAACGTCAATAAATCAGTTTGCAAGGATTATTTTTAGTATATTTATTTGTAAATAGGCCGGAATGGCACAGTTGATTAGGAATTTTGCTATACAATCGACATTAAGTAATGTCAGGAGGTAATCGTGACATTTCCATCCCTCGAATCGATCACCTGTTATTTGCAGAAATGTTATGAATGAAAAATTGATCAACCAAATTAAGCAAACCAATTCCTTAGTTTGTATCTAAAAAAAATCCTTTCCCCTCCTTATATTCCCTTTTATCTTTCCACATTCTCGTCCGTTTCATTTTTTATTAACTTTTTCTATTTTTTCAGATGTTTTCATTCTTCTCTAATGAAAAATGCATACGAGGGTGATGGAAAAACGACAGTTTCATTTCTGAGTCGTGACCCCTTTTACGGACTCATGATAAAATCTGTAAACCACGTAAGTCAATATTATTTTACAAATCTATTTTCATAAGAAAACACATAAAAATGAAAATTCAAGAAAAATTCTTTATAGTGACAAATTCTGAAAAAATGTTTGTTTTTTTAGTGGGGCTTCACTCTGAACAATGGAACGAACGTTTTAGGCTCGATGATCATTTTTCCAAAAACACTCCTGTCATGGAAAATAGAGACAGGATCACAAATCACCGAAGACAGTTTGTGCCTATTCAAATATCTCGAACCAAAACTGGATGTCCTGGTGATCGGCCTTGATAGCGAAACTAGTCCCTCGCTGCCTCAGGTGCAGATCATCAGAAAATTTCTGCGGGAAGCTAACATCAGCCACGAAATCCTCCCTACCGAGAAGGCCGCAGCAGTTTTCAATTTTCTCAACAGCGACCAGAGATACGCCGCTGCTGCTCTGATTCCTCCCAAAATTTCATCTTCTATTACCACAAAAACTTTTGGCAGGTCTATAAAATATAATACAGACGAACTTGTAAGGAGATAAAAATTATTTATGTAATGAAATCTATTTTCAATCGATGTTTTGAAATTTTTGTTGAAATGAACATGCAATTGTTGGTAATTTTGCACAACAAAATGTTTTCATAACGTACACCACAAAGATACGTTTTTGTCCGTGTAAAAGCTGACAAAAAACGAAGGCTAAATATGATTGTTCGAGTGAATTTCCAAAGTAGAAAAAAATCGTCGGTTTCCTGGAAAAAGATGAATTAAAAATCAAAAATTAACAAAATTGAGTTCTCATTTTGTCTGTTGCATTTCAAACACGCAACATTACATAAACCTGTTCCAACTCGTCCTGACCTTTTTTTTATTAATAAAACATTCAATAAACATCGTCCGCAAAATTCGTCATAGGTTTATTTGTGAATTTGGCACTCGTTCAAAAATCGTCCCCTGGAATTGCTCGACTTCGATTTTCGCAAGTTGAAAAAAAGCAAAACTTTTCAGTTTGATTTACACCCAGGACAAGCTTGTTATTTTCTGGCGGGTCGGCCTGATCGAACTCGTATGATATATTTAGGGGCTTAATTATTTATTTGCGACCACTTATTTGAATGTAGAGCTGCCTGTCTAACAGAAATATGACATTCCGTGACATTTTGTTATTGTAAATCCGAATCACTGTCTTTAACAGAAACAATCATGTGATTAATCAATCAAAAAAGTAAATACGAATGAAAAGAAAGAAAGAAATTGAAATAAAAAATTATAAATAAAAATAATTCAAAATCAAATAAATACAAAATGCATCAACTTTTTCAAACCAAACTCGTTCAAATTCATTTCTCTTGCAATTGGTTTTTAATTTTGTAAACATTTCTTAAAAAAAAACATATTTTTTATCCTGCAAAATGATGTCGAACAAATTTCCCATATTAAAATTTCATTTCCTTTTCACAAAGTTTGTTCGTTACATTTTTTTCAAATTCATGTTTAAATTAAACTTATTTTTATTACCATCCTTATTATTATAATTTATTTTTATTGTTTAAATGGAAACTGGAAAATTTTTTAATGGAATAAAAAAAATTGTTTGTGACGTTTTTGAGATTTCAGCATCTTCATAAGAGGGATTGTCGCATTGGTATTGTGTTGTCTGTTGAGTAACCATGGAGATATGAATGCCGGCTATGGACTGCGTACTTGCAAGCACACATGTTCAGTCCAGTAGCTTCCGCGAAATTCAACTCCGCGGTCGTTATCAATCGCGCTCGAAATTGCAATCTCAAATTCTATCCCTCATTTTTTTTCGATTCGAAAAAGAAAATAAACGAAACAAAAACTCGACATTCTTTGAAGTCAAAGTTCATACCCGAACTTGAACCAGGGTCAAAGGTCAACAATGTAACAAAAAACTGGGATGTTTTTAAGTTTGAACTCTTTTTTATTTCCGTTATAAAAAGATTTTTAGCGGCAATGTGATTTCGCATCCCCCGGGATCCGAAAAAGGATCCGCTGAAAAGTAACAAGCATGTGCGGGGTGTTTCGGTTAAAAATTGGCAGTTCGCTGTCAAGGTCACGTTGCAGACCGCGGTCTATAGTTTCTCGTGCATTATTGAGATAGCGCAGAGGTTGTTTGACGCCCGAGCTTTTCATCGTGCCATTTAGCCCCAATTTCCCCCACCCTGGTACAAGTTTCAGGTCTTCCGAAAATTTCAAAAAATTTTATTCGCGTTAAATATCGGTGTCATGGACCACCAACGAGCGCTCATTGATAATCCCTCGCCTCAGGTACAAATCTCGAAAACAAAATTATACTCAATTTTTTCATCCATTTGTAAAGTTTACTTGTGCATGTATAAATATGTTTTTTATTTATACTTTTTTTATATTCGTTTATTCCATTCAAACAAAATTCAAAAATGGTCAAAAAACATTTGACCTTTCTTCCTCTGTTTATATTTTGTCCTTTTTTTTTGTTTACCATTTTTGTGTTCTAAATGTTAATGTTTACATTTTTTCGGCTTTTTTCATTTTTTTGCTTAACCTTGAAAGGTCGTACTTTGAAATTGTATTATTTTGATTCTCTTTTGGTTTCAAAAACTTTTGAGACATTTTGTTACAATATTGTTTATTCTTATTTATCCATTTGACCTCTAAATTCGTTCGGTGTTTATTTTTCTTTCGCTGTGTCTTTTATTGTTTTATTTATTTTTTTTTGTACAATTTAGTTTGTTCTCTAGTTTCAATTTTAAAATATCATGTTTAGTGGTGATTTCTTCAACAAGTTCGAAGGTTTTATATTCCTTTTTATGCTTTTCCAACTTTTTTTGAAACAAAAGTCAAACGACCGAATGCAAAAGTTTAAAGGAGTCTCTTTTTTTCTTAATTATTATTGATCAGTGTTTGCAAACGGAAAAAATAGTCAACCAAGGTGTAAAAATAAATTTGAACTTGAGGTGGAACAATGTATAATAACGCATTTTTCAAGTCCAGTTGAATAATTGATGCAATCGGTAGAACCAAGTAACCGACTACAAAACTATTTCAAACTAAAGTGTAACGTTATGGTTGATGCGCGTGCGCGGATTCTCACAAAGTTCGTGAAATTGAAACAAATTTTGTACAACTGCACTTTCGTGTATACACTTTTCAGACGAAAAAATTGTAAACAAATGTCTTGATTTTACTTTTTCTAAACATCTTTCGATTTTGTGTTCGACCTCTGTTTGTCATTGAAACCGCTAGTTGTTTGTTGTCATTTCAATATCTTTTTTTATATTTGTTTACATTTGAAGTTGATTTTTCCAAGCTTAAAAAACCGTTAAGAGACGATTTTTTTCAAGCCCGCGGAAAGTCACTGTTCGACAGCGTATGACGAAGATTCGCTCAAGGTGGAACCGTCGAGCCCTGAGAAGTCGAATTACAGCGACACCGCGGGCTCCGTGCCGAGTCCGGACATGTCCGTGTCATCGGCGGGCTCGTCGCAGCAAGTGAATCCGCCAACGAGATCCGGACTCACGGCCAACAGTTTTGAGTCCCGCCGACCCACCTTGCGTGACATCAGTCAGACTGTTCAACAAGATTTCAACCGAAACGACATCCGCCAATTGCAGAATATGGGCAACTGCACCGAAAACATGTCGCCATTAAACGGCTCAACTAGAATGAGAAAAAGGAGCCGGTCGAAAAGCATCTACCCCATGGGAGCTGGACTTGTCGCTCGAGATGCTTTTGGTATTAAAAAAATACAAACGAAAGAAAGAAATTGCACCTTCGCACATTAAATTCACTCCATTTTGTCGTCCATTTTGTATTTGAACGACTGTAGCGCCATCTAGATGAAATTTGGGTTTCGTGCATCAATGTGGTTTTGATTTGAAAATTACAAGAAGCGCCATCTGGAAGATGTTGCCGTCGGGGATTTCCCGAACTCGTGCGGCATAAATTTAACAAAATGCCATTATAAAATAATTTTGAATTGAATTTTAAAATTGGAACTAGTTATAAAAAAGTTTATGAAAGTTATAAAAAAGTTAGTTAGTTTGTAAAAAATACATTTTGTGCGCCATCTGGAGGGTTCGGGGAACCCCCGATATTTCAGAATTTCGAATTTAGTAGAGCGCCACCTAGGAAAGATTTTTTTATTCGCTTTTTTTCATCAAAATGTAAAGAAATTGTTCATTTTCATCAATTTGGAAAATTTTCCTCCAGATTTCACGTCCAAAAGTCAAATTTATTCATTTGAAAACACACACAGTGCCATCTACAAAATCGGGGATTCCCCGAAATGCATGGAATTCAAATCTAACAAATTTCTACATAGAAAATGATTTACATTTTGATTTTTGATAAAACTCATGTTTGTTTGTTAAAATACGTTCGGAGCGCCATCTGGAAGATTCGGGAATTCCCCGAAATACAAGAAATTCAAATCTCTTTGAAGCGCCATCTCTTTTTCGTTCATAGAACTGCTTGTTCATAACATTTATTAAATTTGTTATTAAAAAAAATTGATTAATAACACAATTATTTACGACAAAAATAATTAAACAAATTTTTATGATAAGTAGAAACGGACGAAGCAGGATCGAGGTACAATATTCATCCGGCTCTAATGATTTTGGCCATCCAAGATGCATTTGGTGAGAATTTCGGCTCCATTACCGAGATTTTGCTTCGAAATTGTTCTTTCAAACATTCTTTTCATTTCAAAAAAAAAAACTATCTCTTCTAAATCGCTATTTTAAACCATCGATTTTTCACAATGTCTTTTTATCTGCTTTCGTTTAAAAAAAGAAATGCAAAAACGTGAACACAAATGAACCACTGTTAGATGTAAAACTCGAATGTTTTTATATACATTCTAAAATTTCACCGACAAAATGAGTTGAGCGTCAAAGATAATCATGACGTTGTATTATTTATACCTTAGTAATCGCAGTTATGGATCGATTTTAAAATGTATGTCATTGCGCTGTTATTCGATTTTGGTGTACATAAAAAATTAACAAAAGCTATTTACTGTGCAACCTTTTACACAGGCTTTGCTGTCAGCAACGAAAACGCATTTCACAATCACACTCAAGTTTCTTTTTGTACCAACAGTTTGTTTTTTAGAATCACTAGTTACATTTTTTCAATTCTTCTTTTAGGTCCAAAATTGACCCCCAGCCAGACGTCCAATCATTCGCCGTCGTCACATACGCCAATATTTCCGGATGCGGAACCGGAACAAACTTATTTACATAATGATACACACAAGCCCCATCTCGGGGATGCCAATAGCGTGATACTCGATTACGAATCATTATTTTTTCGGTAAAAAAATAAAATTTACTAAAACCAAAACAAAAAAGAAATAAAATACTTTTGTATATTTTTATTATTATTTTTGTGATTAAAAAAGAATTAGATAAATAATTATCCCAATAGCACAATCTAGATAATATAAGATAATTTATGTATATATTATCTATTATCTATTTATTATCTATTGAATATCTAGATTGTTCTATTGGGGTAGAAATTGAAAAAATTATCATGATTTTTGAAATGGATAATTTTAGTTGAAAAATAATATGTTTGTAGTGATGGAAGAAGGAGAATCGACATGGTTTTGGTGTTCCAAGATGAAACGGACGGTGTGATGACTGAGATTGAAGCCCGTCGTAAAGAACAGAGGCGCATCTTCGAACAAAATTTGCTCGCCGAAGGTATCCAGATGGAGCTCGAATCCAAAGAGAATTCCTTCGACGGCAAAACCAATTTTCTCAAACTCCACATACCCTGGAAGACTAAAATCCAATATGCCGAATGTATGAACCTCAAACTGCCAACCAAAAGATTGATCACAATCTCTGTCAAAGCTTGGGTATACATTTTTTATAATATTTTTATTATCTATTCATCAAGAAGTTCATTCTTTGGCTATTAATCTGAAATTAAAATTTTATTCAATTTGAATTCGCGCGCCATCTACTGGAAATACCCCAAAATTATTAAATTCAAAATTGACAAAATTTGACAAGTGGAAAACTCGATGATTCCACGAAAATTATAAAATTCAAATTCAAGCGTCAAATAGTTTTTTTTTATTTTAAAATTTTTCTATTGTTTCAAAAATCTTTTTCAAATTGAAAAATTTCGAATTTCTCCCATTCAAATTCGATTTTTTTTTCTCACTGTAAAATTAAAAGTATTCTAGGGTAAAAGTACCAATTACTGCGGTTTGCAACTGACGTCTGACTTTTCATACAAAAATAAATAAATTGGTCAAAATCTTATGCCAAAATTTGTAACGAAATCATTGTTTGATATTTCCGGATATTAAAAAATATAAAATTAC
Organism: Trissolcus basalis; assembly: GCA_025266255.1. Taxonomy (NCBI): domain Eukaryota; kingdom Metazoa; phylum Arthropoda; class Insecta; order Hymenoptera; family Scelionidae; genus Trissolcus; species Trissolcus basalis. The sequence continues at coordinate 4,181 of JAAMPD010000726.1, read as the reverse complement.
CGTGTAAAAAGTAGAAGAAACTTTAAAATAACTAATTAACCACACAAAAGGTTATGTGTGTATTACTGCGACTTTGCATGTATATTACTGCGACCCAACTACTGCGGCAGAGGTTTTTTGTCAGCATATTTATTCAACTTCTTTCCTTAAATACACTAAGGTTCACTTTGGCACAAATCAAAGTTAAACAAACTTACTCGCCACTTCAAATCACTTCAAATTAGGTTTATTATGTCATATTATAGACAGCTTGAAGGCAGCAGTAATAGAAACAACCATGACAAGTTATTGTTCCAATTACTGATTTAAATTAATATGTATAAAATACATAAATATACATAAATTAATATGTATAAAACTAAACTAGACACGAAATGTTTAATACAACAATAAATGAATTAATAATTATTCCATGTCAATTTTTTATGAATACGGGCCATTGATAATATTAATTTCAGGACTTTTTCTGTAAAACGCAGTAATTGGGACAACCGCAGTAATACCCACATTTACCCTATTTTACTCTTGCGACAAAAAAACATTTATCATAAAATATCAAAAATCGATAGATGGAATCCAGTTATCTAATGAAATATTTAAAAAAAAATCTGCATTTCCATTTCATTTGCTGATCAGAAGATACTGTTCTAGTTTATTATGTTCATTCCTTTCTTCTTTTTTTGTAAAACACATTTATATTACGTGTCGCGTGACACATAATTTAATCGATTGGTCGTTTTATTGCAATTTGAAAAAAAAAATTGTCTTTTTAGGATGAGGAAAATTTGAAGCCGAAGTCAAAACTGATGGAAACGTGGAAAAATTTTTTGCAGCGTGTCAGGGATATACATTGTTGGGACACTGACAAGTATCCCAAAGAACCAAGTTTTCGCGAGAGCACTGATCTTGGTGACAAAGAAGAAAAGTTTGTACAAGTTTTCAAAGTTTATACATTTTTCAAATTTTTACTTTGGTTTATTATTTTGATGTATTTATTCATTCTATTGATTAACATTTTGTTTTGTAGGTTCGTAGTGAAGGATCGAGACTCGGCGTACACGCCAGCACAGAGGTCTCTTATCGTGATGCAAATTCTGCTTCGCACAAAGTACGACAACACGGAGAAGGCAGGAATCAGGAGGCTGCTCGCCGATGGCACCTATATCGACTGTTACTGTCTTCACGAAGGACCTTACGATGGTCCCCTCAGCAATGGAGAAATTTTAGATAGATACTTATTGTACCTGATCTGGGCCAAACCTTCACAATGGTGCACATTTTTTATACACATTTTTTCTCAATAAAAAACCACATTTACTTATTTTTAAACAAACAATGCCATTTAGAATTTGAGGATTTGTGAATTCAATCGAATTCGTGAAATTTGAATTTTTACTGAAGCGCCATCTGTGGTGAGATTTCAGAAACGATCGGAGCGCCATCTGTTGGTTTTGGGGATTCCCCTAAATTTGGGAAATGCCAATTTGTAAAAGTCAAATATGTTTGTTTAAAAAATGAGTGCAGCGATGTTTAGGAAATCCAAGGAAAACTGTAATTATTCGTGAAATGCGAAAAAATGTCCAATTTGAAAAAAAAAGAAAGAAGCGCCCTCTGTGATAACATTTTCAAAACAATCGGGCACCATCTGATGGTTTTGGGGATTCCCTGAAAGTTGTGGACTAAAAATTTGGCAGAGCGCCATCTGTAATGCGTTTTACGAAATGACACGAGCGCCATCTGGAAATCCCGGGGATTCCCCTAAATTTGTAAAATTTAAATTTTACAGTTTGTTGAAAAGATAGGTGTAGCGACATCTAGAATTCCCTGTACCTCATGAAATTTGAAAAAATGAAAAATTAAATTTATTCAAAATAAAAAAAAAACAGATTTTTATGACCAATAATTTGTGGTTTTAGGTACAAAAAGCAACCCCTTTGGTTAGTTAGAAGATATTTCGGAGACAAGGTGGCGCTGTATTTTGCATGGCTTGGTTTTTATACAGAATGTCTAATTGCCCCCGCAATTGTCGGACTGCTGTGTTTTGTTTATGGTCTCACAACCATGGATGGCCCTGACAATACTCCTAGCCACGAGATCTGTGATCCTAAATTGGCAGGTAAAATTTCTCACAATTTAACAAAACCTGAGTAATTCAAAGACTTCCCTAAATTTTGAACATTCAATTTTTACAAAAAAATTATTCTTTACTCTCAGGTAACATATCACTTTGTCCTTTTTGCGACAAGGCATGCGATTACCAAAAGCTGGGCGACTCCTGCATCTTCTCCAAACTCACCTATCTCTTTGATAATCCTGCAACAGTCTTCTTTGCGATTTTTATGTCTTTTTGGGGTACGATCTCTTTAATTTTCGAAATTAAATTAAACAAATATAAAAATCATTTCTAAAACTAAAATTGACGTTTCTCATTATTTTTATGATTTTCTAGCAACCACATTTTTGGAGCTGTGGAAACGTCGCCACGCAGTTCTAGCTTGGGAATGGGACCTGCAGAATACTGAGGGCGACGAAGAACCGCGGCCGGAATTCGAAACTTCAGTCAAGACCTTTCGAATAAATCCTGTAACACGAGAACGAGAACCTTATCTGCCTGCTTATTCTCGGGCTTGGAGATATATGGTTACTGGATCTGTCGTCTTTTTTATGGTACTAATTTTCGTCTGAAATCTTATTTTTAAAATCAACTGTCAAATTCAACAGTAATGAAAATGCAAAATAAAGTTTTATTTGACTACATTTCAAAAATCAAAATGATCAAAAAAATGAATATAAAAACAGAAAAGAATGTAAAATAAAAATTCTGTTTGTTGCAGATCTGTATTGTTCTTGGAGCAGTGCTGGGAACGATAATCTACAGGATTTCTCTGATCTCAGTGTTTTATGGCGGAGGTTTCTTTCTGAAAAGACACGCGAAGATCTTCACTTCGATGACTGCTGCGCTGATCAATTTGATCATCATCATGATACTCACTCGCATCTATCACCGCATCGCACGATGGATGACCAACCTCGAAAACCCTCGAACCCAAACCGAATACGAAAACAGTTTCACTTTCAAAATCTTCGTCTTCGAGTTTGTCAACTTTTATTCGTCCCTTATTTATATCGCCTTTTTCAAAGTACATATTATTTTTAAATCTGATATATATTTTAGTAGACCTTACCAAATCTCGTTTGATATTTTTCAATGTGTTGATTATAGTTTGATATATCGAAATATCGATAAATTCAAATTCGAGACATCGACACTATCAATTATTATTTAAGATATCGATATAAAATAATTACAGTTCAAGATATCGATATTATTTGACTCTGATTCGATGTATCGATATTAATTGATTTTAATTAGATATATATATCGATATTGATTGATTCTAATTCGATGTATCGATATTAATCGATTGAAGTTCGATATATTGTTATTAATTGATTCTAATTCGATGTATCGATATTAATCGATTGAAGTTCGATATATTGATATTAATTGATTCTAATTCGATATATCGGTATTAATCGATTGAAGTTCGATATATTGATATTAACTGATTCTAATACGATATATCGATATGAATTGATTCTAATTCGATACATCGATATTAATCGATTGAAGTTCGATATATTGATATGAATCGATACATTTATAAAATATCGAACTCAAGTTAAATAAATCGATGAATTTTCTCGAAATCTAAAAATATCAATATAAACTAATGAAATAATGATATATTTTTCATTCATTTTTCTAAAGGGAAGATTTTACGTTCATCCGGGTGACAAAAATGCGCGCGCCTCCGAGTTTTATCGGATCAAGACTGACGTGTGCGACCCAGCGGGCTGCCTGTCCGAAGTGTGTATCCAATTGGCGATCATCATGATCGGTAAACAGTGTTTCAACAATTTTATGGAACTGTTCCTGCCAAAACTTAGAAACTGGTGGCGCAAAAAGACTCAACAGAAGGCAACCAAGGATCAGTCGAGACCCTACACCACTTGGGAATCTGATTACCAGCTTCAGGATCCTGGCAGATTGGCTCTCTTTGATGAATATTTAGAAATGAGTAAATAATCAAATTCATAAAAATTTCTTGTTCATTTTTCTAATTATTCGATTAGTTTTTTTTTTTTTTATTAAGTTAATTAGTAAATTAAAATTATTA
>JAAMPD010000725.1:0-38596 GCA_025266255.1 Trissolcus basalis | reverse complement strand
CTCTCTCTCTCTCTCTCTCTCTTGGCATTTAAAAACGTCACATTTGTTGATTTGTCAAGACGAATCTACCAACTGTAATTTGTTCAACGATTATTTCTTTTGCTAGCCAACAAGAAATGTTGGATTCGCGTAGCACAAAGACAATTTCGCTGGACTCTTTTATTTGAAACGTTGTTTACCCGGGACAAATACAAATACGATTCTGAGCTTGATTATGCGTGGAGAGTATTTTTGTGTCGCGATGGGGGCAGGAGAGGTATATATTTTTCGCTGACAAAAAGTTGGCTTACTTTCGTCGTCGGTGAAAGGGTTGGCCTCGCGGAGATTGATGAGAAAACATTTAAGAGGTGTTTAAATTATGTACCTCAGCGATAGCTGTTTCGCTCGCTTCTTTTCCATGCTCATTGTCATAATGTCACAAGCAGGCCCCTCTCGCTCCCGCCAGCCAGCTTCTCCTCATTATAATCCATAAATCCGACAAAGTCGCGTTTGAACCACGGCTGCGTCCCGAGAATGTCTACAGCTGGCTGTTGTTCATATCTATTTTGTCTTTTGTCCCATGACTTTACTTTACTTATTGTATCCACCGAAAGCTCCATACAAATAGCGCAGTACACTTTTCTTTCATAATCATTGTGCGAATGATGCAAACAACAAAACCATCCTCGTGTAAAACGAGTGCATATCCGCGCGGATATGTTAATACTATATACTTTGCAGCGTCACGTAGAGGACGGATATATACGTTTTGCACGCTTCCTTAGTTCGTCTCCGTGATTTTTTGCCTCCCGATACATACAAACGGAATATTTCATCCAGCTCCTACAAGCGACAAATAGATCCCTTCTGTTATACTTTCCAATGATAAATATTTATCATTGTTTTGAACATTCCTTTGTCCCTTGCATTATAATCCTCATCATCTCTTTTCCATTTTTATTTGCCTCTCATTAACATTAATATGAATCCTGACTTTTTTTGTTGTTTCTTTTTTTTGTTGTTGTTTAATTTTACATTAATTTGGGTTTTATTATACAAAAAGTATTTTAAATTACAAAATGAAAAGTCTGAAAAAACTTTATTAAAAGTTTCTTTTTATACGGACTAATCCGACACCGGGTTACTTCCTTTGTCGAGGTTAGTCTTTGCGATTAGATAGTGGGCAACACTTCGCCCGCGGAAAGTAAGATGAGCAACAAAGGGAGCAAAATTCGAAGCTCTAAGTCTAGACTGTGGTTGGACGTTGAAATGCATATTCGTGGATCTCCTGCCACTTGGACAGTTGGTTACTGCACCAGTCGTCCAGTCTGAGCTGAAAGCACAAAATGCCTCTCGAAGAACAAAGACAAGAAACAAAAGACATCGAATGCCTCTGATAACTCGTTAGCCCCAAACCACAGAGGATAAAGTGACGCTTCTGAAAACAACAAACCAACCTACTTCACAATATTCTCGTCATCGAGGTGTAAATTTCATTTTCCTTATTCAAACTTACAAATATACTTTCAAAGAATTAATTTTACTTCCTGATTGAAACTTTTAGTTTTGGTTGTTCTCAGTTGGGCAAAATTTATTTATAAAAAACGTTCCAATCATTTTTTCAGCCGTCTGAATAACATCATGCAGCCTTTTTTTTAAGGGAAATTAAAATTCGCTTCTCGATGCGAGCAAAAAGTTTTTGTCAGTATTAGAAGTTTTAAGCAGCAGTGCGATGTTTCGTGCGAAAAAAAGAAGGAAAAAAGATTGCCAACAGATCGGATACGTCCCGGTTTTTTAATTAAAAGGAAATGACGTACGAAAAGCAGGTCAAAACACTTTGACTAGGAGACACGGACTGCCTCTTCGTTATCAACTTTGTCTTATTTCGCGCGAGCACTTTGATCAGCAACGAGTCAATTGCAAATTAAAAACTCAACTTGAAAGAGAGATTGCACACATGTGTTTGAAAGTCACTCTATCAAATTTGCATTCATTCATGAGATATCTTTTGCTGAAAACCCGTGTTTGCAAGATAAGTGTGTGTACAAATATTTGCTCTTTGCTGTTTCAAATGCATGACAAATAGTAAAGTTTCGTTAAATTATCTGATCTCGTTTGAAGGAATAGGCCGTATTGACAACGCGGCATAATTACTTCGGGGGGGGGGGGGATGTTTTATTTGATGATAAAGTCGGCACTATCAAACTTGGTCCGTCTGTCTGGAAATTCTCGAGCTTTAGTGATGAGTGTATCTTTGCTTTTATCAAGATGGCTCGAACGTGCTCAATTTTTTGACATCTTTAAAATATATGAACGCGAACACCACTGTACTAAAGTAAAGATCAAAAGTTGTGGACGAAAAAAAAATCAAACAGATAAGAGTAAGACACTTGCGCGCACACGTACCTATATTCACTAATATTTGTTTTGCCATCAATAGATAACTTTTCCCTATCCACTCTCTATCTAACTTTCGTATTTTCCCTTGAAACTTCTTAATGCCAAGAGTAAGGCGGTGGCACGGGGCAACGGAGGATCGCAGAAAATAGTAAACTTACTTACTGTCCTTCTACTCGAATTGACGGTCAATGCAACGCCAACACGTGCAACCGAGTACACACGAAATTTTGAAAATAAATTTCCCGACAAACAATCGAAAATTTGAGTCAACCCAGAGCTGGTTTAGTTATTCGAGTATTTTTAATTAGACCATCAAAAAGATACCTCAATTCCGACAATTTAATTAGACCCATGGTACGCTCGTATTAAATTAGTACCATCTCAACTAATTTGCATATCATTATCATTAATCGAAAGCGTGCGGGTATACAAAGATAAATTGAAAATTCATTTGGTTATTCGATAATTCGTTTGGCTCAATAATTTAATTCATTTTTGATCATCGAATTGAAATTTCGGCGTTTAAATTTAATTCAAATCACATTTCAATCGGTCTGATAAAATATCTCAGATTTTCGTTGCTCAAAGTTGAATTCATCTTAACCATTAAAATTATGCGGTTGCGAATTATCCAAAGCGCATTTCATCATGACTGTCACTTATCATAATCGTATCATTCGGGATGAAACGAAAATTTGCAGATATGAGTGTAAAATATTTTATCATTTTCAGTTCGTTCAATATGATGTAGCCGGTAACTCGGGTTGTCATAATTTTAAATAATATTCGGATCTAGATTACATTGAGAATGATAGATTAGCTAAAAAATTGAGAGAAATCTTGTATGGTAAAAGACGAGACTTATACTGAACGCACGTGCAAAATTGTATTATCCTTTTCGGCATTGTTATTATTCAACGCAAGCAAAATGTTTCCGATCCACGGGCTTCGAAATGAGAGAGTTTCGCGCACGAACGCATCACAAGAGCGACTGGGCGAGTAGCACGGAGAGGATGTGCTATAAAATGGCCACGCGCTGGACTGTCATAGAGCTGCAGCAGCCGCATAGCACCCCCGAGCCTCTCATTAATATTCACGGAAGACGACTCCCGCTTTTTCGTTAAGTTGTGTTATACCAGAAAGAGATACGAGTCGACGCTTTTTTCCCCGACTAAAAACATTCTTCGCTTTTTATCAACTAATTATGGCGTTCAAAATTCTTTTATGCGAACAGTTGGTTCAACTTGCTCCCTCCTGATCAACCTAATAGTGACGTTTAATGAAATTCGCAAACCCATGTTAACTCATACGTGGATTTTATTATCACCTTTTTGAATTTTAAAATTTCATGTAATGCTTACGACAACGAATACGATTAGATTCACTCTAGTGGCTGGACCTTGGAATATCCAAACAGTGCTTACCTGAAACAGTGAAACATTCAAATAAACAAATCAAATCTCGTCTGTCAAAATTATTTTTTGTTAAATAAAATTATTGTGTAAATTATTCATAAGTTGAAAAATCTTTGGGAATGAGTCAATTACGGTTGTACAACTTTGTAGGTCGAAGTACCAAAAGTTATCGTTCATTTTGGGCTTTTTTAAATCTAAACAGTGATGTGTAGGGGTAAAGTTTTCGCCATTCTTGTCGATTCTGATCAAAAGTTTGTTAACGATGCGCGGCATACAGACGAGACAAAATTCACCCGGCTCTTTAATATTGAAGGAATAGATAAGGTGTATCGCCGAGAAGCATCGTCGCAGATATTGATTGCTCCTCTATACGTATACTGGCTTCATTCCCAACTTATAATATTACCGCGCAAGAAAATCCTTTACTCTGGTGCAAACATAGTTCGCCTTCGCCAATTTCTCGAGCATTTTACTCTCAGATAAAATGTATCGCTCGTAGCTTTCTTGTCACGGCTATGCTTACGTATTTATAAGATAGAAGTAATTAAAAGTTTGCTTAAGAAATTTGAATCTTCGTTGAAACATTTTGAAACGTTGTTCCAACAACGTTGCAACGAATCACCGCGTGCTTGCGAATCATAATATCAAATTTGATAATTACAGTTACGTCATTTTTGTTTGTTCGTTTGTTTTTTTCATCTCAAATTTTCATTTCAGATTTTATTTTCATGTTAGTTGCTGTTGTGGTGTTTCCATCTTGGATTCAGTAAAGTGCGACCATCAGAGATAAGGCAGGAGATGTTACGTGGTGTATGTAACGTCATTGGGGGTTGGCTTTGGCACGCAATGCGTCAACCATCTTTCTTGACGAACGACCCGCCAACAGAATCCGTTGCTTGCCTGACCAACCAGCACATAGACTAATCAATCAATGTGTCGAAATGCACTGGATTGTTCGCTACACTAATGCCATTTACAACCACCAGCCAGGAAATACCCAATGTATTGAATCTATAACGTGATTGATTATGATAAAATGTGTGAATACATTTTTTTTTCACCGACCGACTCGTGAAAATGAAATTTTTCGTCAATGCAAAATTTCGTCTCCTTTTCATTGACACACACTTGATACATTTTTGTGAATTCACCTCCATATAGATTGAAGAGGTATTTTTTTTTACCTCAAATTCTACCACGTTTCAAATTTTATTCACAAAAGACCTTTCTCAACAAGTACAAACTGATCAGACCGCAATGTGTCACGTTATTTTACATAATGATGACTCGTTGAATTTGAATATCGATCCACAAGTCTTTTTCGACAGCGCGCGCTAATCAAAATTTGAAAAGTTTGAAACTTTAATCGTGAGATGCTTGAAACAGCAAAATGGTCGATAAAAGCGAACGGCTGACCGCACGATTGAATGGGGTTCAAATGATTCCGGGTGGCAATTAAAGTTTCGACTGAAAAAACAAATGCAAGTTAAGACAAACAACAAAAAAATAACATTTATTTTTGTCACGTTAATTAATTGGAATCCGATTGTCGTGATTCGAATGTATACGCGAGTTAAATTAAAAATGATCGAGGTTATTCTTACGCACTTAAGAAAGGCCAATACGCGCATTGCAAAAGAAATATCGAGCTTTGAACTCGCGACAGAGAGAATAACTCAACGCGTTACGGAGCAGCGTATTTTTCTTCGCTAACTGCTATTTCGTGTTTTATTCATCTCTTTTTTCCCGTATTTCATCCCGGTTCCCCTATACAAGGGGCTGGTCTGTCGGAGCGGTGCATTACCGTAGGCGGTATCCGGTTCTGCCGGAACTGCGAGTCCCACGGAAACCTGCCGAATAAATAATCTTGAAGAATTGCTCCTGTAAGGAAAACTTACGCAAATATTACCACGATGTCAGGCAGTACACTTGCTTCACAAAAAATCGCACAAGTTGACATAATTTGATTCCACGGCTTTGGAACCGACGTTCAATTGCGGTTCCGCAACTGGTAATCTTTTCGAGCGAAACTCGACGTCAAGTTTTCTCGGCCGAAGTGTGCGCAACGAGGGCTAATATTTCGACACCTCCAACATTTATGATGAGAAATATCATTATTTGGCATCGAATTGATGTTGAAGCTTTTTGCGTTGAATTAAGGTCAAAATTCAAAATGACTCTGCTAATTTAAGAGTAAAAGGTATTCCAGTTGAAAATTTCACCCGGCAGCCAGTCGACTCATTTACATTCTGTCCACACTGGATAATGAAACCGGGAGAAAAACCGACGGCGTTCTAATGGGAATCAGCCAGCGAATAATAAAACTGCTTAGCATTCTTTACTACGAGGGGCTGAGGTGAAATAATTAAAAGGTAGTGAATATCGGAAATTATCAATGATTTCTCTCGTCGTCAGCCTTACGCTTGATCTCGCGTGTTAACCGACATTTGATTTTTTTATCGACCAACTGCAGTTCATAAATTGAAAAAAGCACGTGCAATACTGCAGAAGAGAAAACTATCGGAAAATCGAACTTGTAGAAACAATTTTTTTTTTTCTTGAGGAAAGTTATATGTTTCACCAGTGCGTTTCATTAATGGCAGATTATATTCGGAGTCGGAAGCTCGATTTTCGGTACACGTTGCGATTGTGTGATTGATCGGAGCAAAATATAAAGTCTGTAGAATTTGATTGAAAAGTTCATTGACGTGAACGAGACTAGTTCAAATGTCTTAAGCCAGGTTGCTTCGGTAAACTGCTCCGTATATTTACCTTGAAGCAAAGAGAAAGATTGCGAGTCGTCTTGTAGCGAAATCATACACGCCCTGCTATAAGCGCATTTTTTGCACCCGATTTACAACGAATCAGTGGTGTTTAAGTTTTACCTTGAGCGATTTCTCAACAAACTGGATTTAACGAATCAGATGGCCTTGCCAGTGGTCGTAATTTTATTATACGCTTTCTTTTACTCGATATTAAATTTGGAGAAATCACGAGTAATTTTTTCTGGTTTCAAAAACATCCTATCCATTTCTACTAATGTATTGAAATAGAAAAAAAAACAAACAAGCTTCGTATGATATTTACGTATTTTATTTTTCAATTTGATTTTTTCATATTTTGTGTAAAAAATATTTCTTCGATCGACGTTTTATTACAATTCGAATAATAATTTCAATTAAAAAAGTACAGACATTAGTACGTATTTTTACTTTTTTTATTTATTTAGAAAGTGATTTTTGTTTTATTTTATTATTATTATTATTATTATTATTATTTTCATTACTCAGCTTTACTTTACGAAAGTAATCTTTGTTCCTACTTTTTAAAGTATTTTTGTGAAATGTAAAACATATTAATCATATGTCACAATTATTATAAAAAAGTCAAACAGCATCGGTCGATTTGTTTTGTGAAAAAAGCGCATTGCTAAATCCGTCACGTTGTAATCTCCAATATCCAATTGATTTTAAATCTGGTACGTTTCCGCATCCGGGGAGAAATAACGTGCCCTTTTTCCAGATAGCTCGGTTAAGTTGAATCTTCAATTAAAACTTTTTCCCAGTCGGAAAATAGCGACCGCGCTACAGAGGTTGTTGCATGTCGAATGCGAAAGAAGGGTCACAAGGAGATATCGGCTGTGTTTTCTTACCAAAGTAAATGAAACTTTTGTAGCAAACCAACTAAGAAATTAATCCATCAAATTTCGTTATTATGTTCTCCTTTTGAATGCTCAAGCCGCCGCTTTCGCTACCGTCTTAAATTATGCAATACAAATTGTTTTCAATTACTTTTCAATTATTTCCACGATGAGATAAGTGAACTTGTTGATGCCAGGATAAATTTTATTCCAAACTTAGATTGGCTGGGAGTTCGTTTTTGTTTATTCGTTTTGTATTTCTCTTTTTATAAAGCTCGAGCGAAAAAAAAAATGTTTAACTTTTTGATGCGATGAAAAGCCTGATACTTTAGTCGAACAAAAGGAACTAATGATGGAAAGCGTGTTGCTTCTTTTCATTGCAGTGACTTGTTCGGCCATTAGAATGTATTATGCATGCGAAATAACGCGGTTTCCTTAAAATCACCGATGCCGCACGGCCGTCGGATGAAGGAGTTTTGCGGTGACAACGTGGAAGTCTGCCAACCACTAGTAAATGGTCTTTTAGCGGCCGCCACTTCGTTTCAATGGAATATAAAATATTGAAGAAATTATGTGGCTTGATTCCGAAACCGGAAGAGAGAAAGAGAAAGGTCGCATGAATTACGCGAGCCGTCGTCAATGAACCCCTGTCAACCGTGGTCCACGATATTGCAACGACATGATTTTGTCGTAATGGGAGGCGGAGGCGAAAAATATCGCTTAATATCTTGGGCGGCTGAAAGTGCAGCGGATGTTCGCATTGTTACTAATTAAAGCGAAGTATTGTTCATAACAGTTAAGCTACTACATATACTAGGGCATATGGGGTAGGTTAACTGCACTTTGACACGGGAGTCGGAGTGCAGAGAGTCGCTTTTCGCTAAGTACCCATTGCAGGAAAGAGATTCTCTCCTTCTAAGCGAGCGTATATAGTTGCCTATTCGTTTCACTCTAAGCCCCAGCAGCCGTTTTCCAATCCTCTTGGGGCGGAAAATGATCCTCGATAACTAGAAGCTCTCAGAGGCTGGGACGATGCTTATATCGGTAAGCCCCGTTAAATCGTGACGTCGTCATGATAACTTCGGTCCAAAACGTTGACATCGGTGCGATTCACTTAGGTATCGCTGATAGACGGATGCCCTCTTGGACTCTCGCGTAAAAACCAAAACTCAAACCCCGCGTGAATTATTTAGTCCGGCAAAATGGCCCGGAAATTTAATACGATGATGTTTATTACTATTTCATGCCAGCCCGTGCGCAACGTTTTGTTCTCGCCTGGAATTATGCTTGGCGAGACATATCGCCGAGCAAATCCGAGATCGAATGCAGCTCACGTTCCCGCACTATACCTATTGCTTTTTCCACGCTTCTTATCCTTTTTACCCGGACACTTTGAGTGTTCGGGGAATTCGTTGATAATTTGATTCGACGCGTCGGGTCGTAATAGGTTTATGATGTTCTATCAATTTTACGTATAAATGAAGCCCAGGGGTTATCAATTTTCTTTGTTCGGGCGTTTCACGTACAATCATTAAAACAATATTGATTCGCTCGGGAAAACTGTTCGCGCGACCAAGTAACGTTGTCGGGGCAATTCGCACTTGAACGATTTCCGGAAACAATTGAAACGAGCTAGTTTGCCCTGCGTAATTTATTTCAGTACGGGCCCGATAACTCGAGAGTAAGTTGTTTAAATGGTGCAATCAAGTCGCGAGCTAAGAAAAGTTGTGGCCATGAAGGGAGCATGAAAGACACACCTTATTCGTATGATCGACGGACGTCAGGCTACGAATTTGGGAGACTGAATTTGGCATAACAGTCCAGGAAGAGTGGGTAACCGGTAATTGTACGTTGGCAGGGATTCAATGTAAGAAAATAAGCGGTCCCTGTGATGTTGACATAAGAACCATGAGCCACTAGTAGACTGCCATCTACCTTTTGCTCCTCCGCTTGTGCCGTTTGGTAGAGGGCCAAGAAAGCTCTAAACTTGCTAGGCACTTTTCCTCGTCTTTAGCCTCGAGTCTAAACCAGATGGACTGCGATCAACTTCGAGCCTACTACTTTTGTCCACTTGATACTTTACCTACAGTTCTTATTCTGGTCGAGAGAGATTCATGAGCTGATTTTGGACCCGCACACCAAACACTTGTCTCAAGAGTGCCCTTCGCTGCTTGACACCTTTTTGAACGTCTCACTAGATACCACACCGATTTCTCCCTCATTTACACACACACATACACACACAACCAAATGTCAAGCACACCGCGCATTTCTGACCCATTTCCACAAATGTTAACCTAAAACTAATTCCTTTCACTAAACCAGTTCTTCCTAATCATGTTCTCTGTTGCATGTTATGTTTTTGAATGTTGAGACTCTTTGGGGGTTCAACTAACCGTTGAAGTTTTAATTAGAGATGAGCTATCGGCTTCCAACCGTTCTATCAAAATAAAATAGCTGTGTAACAAGCACACACGCTGGAAAACCGTTTTATTACATTTTCTACGCTGTTTGACTTTATTCAGTTTACGTCAAACGCACCGTACCGAAACAATTCCATCAATGTTGGCAGAACCGAGCCGCTGTCTATTGGCTTTGTGTAACTAAGCAATAAATTTGTTTGGCAGATGCACGCTGAAAAAGTCAAAAGGCTATTTGTCCACATGGCTAGTTAGAATGCCAGTAGTCGCGAGTAATAAAAAACTTCACAGGTTCAAATTGATAATTAATTTCAAGGTTTCCGGTGTGGACTCGAGACAAAGAACAAAAGATAATTCGTTTTCGTGACGATAAAAATTCGCTTTCGACTCTCGAGCGAAACGTATTCGACCAATCAATAGGAGTAATTTGGTTTGTACGCAGATATAATCATCCAAGTATCGCAGAAAATATCGAATAAAAGTTTGACCAGATGCTAATGTACATTTGCTGTTTTCTGGTATTAAACCACGCTCAAATTCTCCCGAAGCCCTGAATTCCCTTCGGTATTTGCTATTTGAATATCTTATCTGCATTCGAAATCCAAGTTATCGTAAACTTCGTAAACCTTTTCGAATGCGATACGCTAGCTGAATTGTGCGGTCAAAATCTAAAGGATGATTTACCTGTACGATTTATTATAGATTGCTTAAGTGTCAGTTTTGTTTTGCTTCTCGTTTTGTACAAAGTTTCAAATTTAATTTCTGACAAATTGTTCTAGAAATTGTATGATAATATTTACTTGAAAATTTCCTTATGTTTCATTCAATTATTTATTTATATATATTTTGTTTCATATTAGAGTTTCCTCAACCCTGGCGAGTTTGAAGATAATAGTAAGACTTGTCGTGAAAGTTGAAAAAAGTTGTACGAGACACGTTTCTTTGAAGTATGTTCCACACACATATCTCAAGTATCACTTAATACACGACTACTGGTGCAATCGGCTAAAGGTAAATAAGGCAGCAGCAGGACAAAAGACTGCGACTTGTACGAAGGATGGCCGGCCCCGGGCACTGTCTACGCCGTATCTTTCAAGTTGCTTAAGGGGTCGACATAAGTCGACTTGCTCTTCATAGAAAATAAATGCACTATGTTTCTTAATAAAATTAGAAACATACGTTCAACCTTCTCATTTTGGGATTTTAAGTAAACTGATTATGATGTTCTTTTTTTATTGCGTTTTCGTTTGTGTAAAATTTTTGGACCATCTCTTGAGTTTCAATACATTCAGTAGCTTTCTCAAATGTCTTGAAAACGTGTGCACAAGAAGCATGGTTTTCGCTGTAGGCACTCAGACTCGGTTTATACAATGTTTCTCTTTATCTGCTACTCGATGTTGCCCTCCTCTATCCCTTTCACCCATGATGGGACATATGTTGTCCCACTTATCTTCCATTCGTTTTTTTTTCTGATTTTACTTTACAATTTTTAATATTATTGTATTTTTTCATCCAGAAAAGGCTAAGCTATATGTAAAAAGATGTAGTTTACAACAATGCTGTTCAAGTTGACGAGTTGTTACACTTTAAGTATTTCGTCTGCCATATTCGATATCATAGACAAATTCAAAGGCCAAAGAGTTGTATTAAACTTATTATTATATTATTATTATTATTGTTGTAAAGTAATGCAGTTGATCAACTCTTTATTATTAAGTACGTGTAAAAGAAATCTAAAAAGTACATTCATAAAAAACATTGTTTTCTTCTTCTAGAAATCATTCATAAAAAACTTCTTTATTTTCTCGAAAAATTTATGTTTCATTTCGCCATATTTTATTCAATTTCTAATTCACTCAATTATAAAAAAGTAAAACAAGTGAGTCTCTTTCAATGTTCAGCAAGAAGATCATGGTCGTACTGTTTCTTTTGTTCCCTGGTTTTACAGCAAAATAAGTTTTAATTGAAAATAGTTTAAGCTTCTGAGTTTATTTCTCGGCAGACTTCCCCACGCTCAAACTTGAATTAAATCAGTACATCTTTAGACTCCACAGAGTGTGGCTTTAGTTAACCTTCTCACATGATACTTCGAATGACAAAATTATACATTGTATATACAATTTTTTACTGCTCTTTGTTCTACTTTTTGAACTTTTGTTTTCAATTTTATACGCAAATTAAAGAATTTCATAATTTTCGTCCATTGATAGAAGTATTACAGAGTTTATGAAACAATAGAGCATGAAAGTTTATTGTTTATAAATCTATGAATAATTAGTTCTGATCCAAAATTCTTCCACGTTAATATATGAGGTAGAAGTTTTCTTGCAGGTGATGGCTAAATATACAAAATGTGTATTGGATCAAGTACGTAAAGTCCATGTTGCACTGTGAAACAGTATACGTAATTTAACGTCCGAGATGGTAAGTCTAGCTGCATAAAAGTAATATCGCAGAATTGCAACGCGAATCCAGATTCACCTCATGCAGCTGAATAATGTTTCAAATGCGATACCAATAACAGCGGGTCGTGTCAGACGTCCTATCTGCAGGATTCACTCTGAAGAAAACTCGATAAAGTCCTGTTAATATAATCACGCTCCATATGGTTGATTAAGCTCAAGTTTGGCATCCCTTAGGGAATTGGCTTCATGAGGGTAAAAAGAAATTGACGAAGGAACGAAACGAAGTACATACACATGGAGCTTTTCTCGCAAGTGTCAGTGCAAGCAAGGGGCGCGCCGAAGATATAGAAAAAGAAAAGACCAATAGCTAGAAGCTTCCAAGCTAGAATAAGGATCCACTTTGAACGTAGATTATTCGAAGCACGACAACCTAAAAGGATTTATAGGTCGTCCCGAATCAGCCTGGTATCAGTAGCAATCCACGAACCAAGTCCGGATTCTAATTCGTCTGTGTTTTATACACTGATAAATGTGTATCTCTATTTCACTCAAAGTAAAATTGATTTAAACCAAACTTATCATATGTTATATTTTTTTTCTTCACAATCGGTTTATTTATTTACAAAAATTAAGTCAACATTTTCATTGCGAAAAAAGACAAGTCTAGTTTGTTTTGACACTTGGCAGACAAAGGATGAGATTGAAGTTTTGGTGCTGACCGCAACAGCTGCATTGTCTCTTACTTATCAAACCCGTAAACGAGAGTATTTGTTCATTTCATTCAACGAATCAATGCCCGTTTACCACTTCGCCACTGTCCGAAACGCCGCTTTTTTACACCGCGGATTCACCCGGCTAACATCACCCTCTTCTGTCTTCAATCACACTTGTTCTTTCATCTTTAGTCTTGACTACGTAGCCACAAGCAATCTTTTCATCCAATGTTTTAGATCGTAAGTAGTCTGTAACAACTGCGTCATACAAGACTAGTTTCGAAGTTTTTTCCACTACGTTATGTTCTCTATTAGCAACATCTGTTCCAGCTTTTTCTTCGACAACCACAAATCGCAAAAGAAATCCAACGAGGACCACCGCGTTTTCTGCTTAATTGTGCAGACATCACATTAATTGCTTTCGGGGACCTGAAAAAACTGCCATTACTTCGGATATTTAGCATTATACCGGTTGAATATTTTACTAGAGTATTTTTGTTTTTTTTTAATCGAACAATATTAATTCTTTCAAGTGAAATGAACAGAACTTTTGTACAGGTGCAGAATGGGTATGGATTAATTTTTGATGACAGTAAGAACGCTGCGTTAGTAAAATCATAAAAAGAGGTCTTAACCTTTGAGCACCTTCGAGATGGTTTCTGCTCATAAAAAGCGTTGGCGGTTTTTTTATTTTGTGAGACCTCAGAAGGCGGTTTCATTACTTCTGGCGAGGAAGGCTAACAAAAAAGCGCACACCAAAGTCACGCTCAATCAGTCGCGAGTTGTTCAATAACAGTTGTAATCGAAGTGTTTTTGCGTCGGTTAAGTGCACGAGGCAGGGTACAAGACGAAACGCAGAAGAACAATGGGCATGCATCAAATATCTACAAAATATCTGATTAAACTGAGGCTGGTAGTGGTGCTTATCGGCGGTGCTCACGATTGCGAGGTGGATGGTTGAATATTAGGGACGGTATGGAACGGGGTCTGGTTTGCTTCTTCCTGAAGAAGAAACCCAAGATAATGGACACTATTACCTTAACGAGAGTGCAGTCTCTTAGGCAGTAATTGCTTCGAGATATCCAAAAGCCAAGCTGGCTAGTGTTGCGTGCTCAGCAGACGGCGTTATTGCTGGTGAAGCTACTTGGTTATTTGGTGGCAGTTATTGTTATGGTTTTGTGGCATTAAGATGTACGCGCGACGAACTCATACGGGACCCTTATAACGGTGGCATAAACGCAGCCGAGTTTCATTACCGTTCATAACAGCGCAGCGACTCCTCTGAGTTACGATAAATCGGGCGCGTTTTCTTATTAAACTGACGCCGCTCTGTGAGACAGCGCTCGATGACTTAATCCCGAAGCCTTAGCAGGTTCGCTTTATGCCCGCGGTTTATTACGCGCCGTCCATTGTTGCAGCGCACGACTTTTATTTAAAGTAACGGCCGATTTAGTTGTCGTGGATTTACAGCTGCGGCTGATTTAATGGAGCCCGGACACGGAGATAACGGGGAGCAACTTTTTGAAGTCGTAAATTTGACGTAAACAAGTAAAGCGAGCGCCCTAATCTAGCCCCGGGAATGAAGAGGAATAAAACAGAGGCTTTAAATCTCCGGACGTGAAATAAGACGGAGAGAGATGTAACGATCGAACGTATCAGAATCCGTGAGCGAAGCTGCCTGTAATCCGCAAGATTCACGTAGACATGAATAGACAGTTTGCAGGCGAAAAAAAACCCCTGAGCAATCCCTCCATGGCGGCTCCGCGGGTACTTCGCCCAGCCGAATACGACAGCAGCAGAGCCTAACCCGGTCGAGCTGCTGAGATGGTTTACGATTCGTTGCAACTTGCTGAAATTTAAGAGCGCATTTAAAACTGGTTTGGCGCGATGCCCTGCGCCTCTTCCCGGAGAGTCGCTAAGAGATACCGCCCGGCTCCGACACAAGTTTATCGCTGCCGACATTCTTGGAGAGCTTTGGATGGATTTTCCTCTTTGCCATTTTATTGGCCCCAGCCTTGCCGAGCTATCAACAATTATCCGCTGGCTGTCTCACTTTATTCCAATATCCAAAAGCGAAACCGTTCGCACCGCGATCGCGCCAACTCAATAACAACCCGATTCATTTCTTCTGATAATCACCACTCAGAAATTCTTCACCTTTCTCTTCTACTTTTTGCTCCTCCTCTTCTTGATCGATGTACCGTTCGATCAGCTTTGCACCATCTTGAGATTACACGGATCGTCGAAATTGAAATAATCCAATTACCGTGATAATTTTTCACAACGCAAACAATTTCTTAAACAATTTCGCGCAAACAGCATTTTTCCAACGAACATTTTGAACATCGAGAGAACTGCAACTATAAAATACTCTTTTGCATTTTGTATAATTGATATCGGAAAATAGAATTTGATCCGTGTTTTCGGTGTGACAAACGAAAACAAATTTGGAAAAATTCGGCCGCAACCGTGGGACTTGTATGAAAAGCATTTGAATGAATTGTTCAAATTTTTCAATATCACACTTGAGTTTGTACGAGTTCTGAAAAGTCGTGAGCTAAAGCTATGCACCCTCTTACACCCGTCGCCCTGTATTCCTGACTCATTCCAATGCTGACTTGCACCCTTGCTATAGCGGCGGCCTCCCATCTTCACCCCGAATTGATTGGAGTACCAATCAATGCGGCATTCAGACGACCAAGCTGAAACTTTAGGAAATTAACTATTCACTCGCTGGAAATGGTTATTTGAAAGCCCGGAAATCAAGAGCTTCTAAATCGGCGGGGCAGACAGCGGGACAGTTCTCTCCTGGCCGGCTCACGAAAGATAAGACGAAGTTTAATTTTCAATTAAAGGTCACAAACGAAAAACCACGGTCGAATTCGATGAAGCTATTTGTCAGCGCGATACGCAAATGCACCAATTACTTAGACAAAATTCCTTCTTAGATGAAAATTTGCAATTTCGGAGGGACTCAAACAGAGCCCAGATTAATATAACGTTCGTGCTAGAGCGGGGCTTCTAAAACGGCTTACCAACAACTGCCTTGCGAACGCGCAATGCACATTGCTTAACTACACGCTACGGCTTGCAAGTAAAACTTCCGTTTGCGCATTAGTGCTAGTTAATCCTGAATATTACGGTGACACCAGGCAGGTTCGCGCATTTACGAGAACTGAGCACTTAGCTTTTCATCGCGATGTGTGACAATTAAGAAAATGTAATGAACAGCCGAGGGAACAGCTAATGTTTGAAAATTACGTCGCTCTATGCTTCGATGCATTAATTGAAACCTTTAGCCGGCGTGTCAAAGCTTACGATATGAGTGCTCTCCGTAGGCGCATGTTCTTATCAATCATAGGTGGGACGTATTGTCGTCGTACACGTTCGCGTTCATCCCAGTCGTAACTCAATTAAATTCATGACAGTCGTCATTGGATTATGTACTCAGCGGCTCAAATTTTTGTCGCCTCACATTCGCCTCTGCCTCCCCGTTCGAGCCACTCGTGGAATTCAAATCAAAATTTCGACCAAGGGACGGGCATTCAGACTCGGAATAAAATTGTAAAGATGCATCGAGTATGGCCAGACTAATCGTAATCTTTGAGATCGCAGTCAATAGCCGGCAACGAAATTCCAGAGAGCAACTGAAAGTATTTGCACGGTCTATTGCGTGGCTTTGGCGTTCACCTACGGGTGCATACACCCTCTCGCCGAGTCAAAAGCGCGACGTTATAATTCATTTGTCAATAAATTTCAAAGTATAACATCGATCACAATGTTCTATTTCGCTCATTGGTGTTTTTGCTAGCGGCATTCGATTCAATTCGAGGATGCGGTGAGTCGATATATCTCCCGAGGTGTCATGCGCCACCCGTAATGGATGGCGGCTCTACCCTTACTCTTACCCAAAAGCGAGGCCGTGCCAAGAACGTGCCCGTACCCAAACTCTCACCCTCCCCCCTCCCACTCCTTCCCTTCCTCCTGATGATCCCGATCTTCGCTTTTCAGTCGCCCGCCTCTCTGCTCCCTTCCTCCTTCGTCACTTTCGAGACTCCCAAACCAGCAGCCGACTAGAGCTCGGTATCCCCGTCTCTCCTGGCTTTATTTTTCCTTTTATCCGTTCTCTTCATCCACTTACGCTATCTCTCTCTATCCTTTTTCTTACCTACCACTTCTTCTCTTCTTTTGCACAAGATATATTTTTGCCTATATAAGTGCACAACTACACAGCTGACGTACACACCCTTTTTACAGTGCTACTAAAAAAATGCGACATCTCATAATAAAGATACAAATCCTGCCAGGGAAACTCTCTACATCAGCACGCACTGCTGATTATTGGCTGGAAAGTTACGCTTAACCGCTAACTTGCATAATTTGCCATTTATCGATTATTCGACATATTTTTTCACCCAATGTGAAATATTTTGTTTTTTTTGATCATTAAAAATTTTTTTTTGCCTTGAAATAACAACGGTTTTACTGATCTGCATTTTATTGGAGTTTTTATTACATCAGTACACTTGATTTCAGAAGTGAAAATTAACCCATTTCTGGCAAAACATTAGAAAAGCTGTGTACTAAATGTTGAAATTAAGACGATTTATATCAATAAAAAAAATTTATTTATTTTGCTATAAAAATTATATATCTGTTTAGAAAATTTCAAAATAATATATTTCACTGAGAGTGTTCAAATAAAAATGATTTTTTTCGAATATTATTTAAACACATGAAGTTCAACGTGTACTGTGTTTGAATTAATGTGGAAGTTGTTCACTCCGTAAGTAGACTGGATTCTAGCAGTTGAAGATTGAGGAACTTATACCATAAATTCTTTTCAGCAGTTAAGTGCAACTCTTTAAACGTGAATATATTTTGAAAAAAAATGCTCAAACATTTTACAATGCCAAAAAAAATTATTGGAGAGAAAAAAAACAATTACCGATACAGGAACGGTTTTTCGCATTTTCATGAAAGAGGTTAGAGAATAATTCCAAAGATTAAGAGAAGAAAGGATACAATACAGAAATGTTTCTATTTTTTGCAAGAAAAATGGTCCATTACAAAATTTCTGGTGAAACAAGAATGGGTTTATTGAAGCGCAATTCTCGGCGAAATAAGGAACGTTTTTGATCAGTGAGTATTATCATTCTCGTTTGTTGCAACTACTTTAAGCCGCTCGTTATTATCTGGGAATCATGTATACCTTGGCCACCGTGGAGTTCAGTAATCGTGCCTTGGGTGATTGCAAGTAATTGCTAGTGCCCTGGTCCCTGGTCATAATTAGAAAGTGCTGCCATGCATGACGTCAATCGATCCACCACCGACATACTGCGATTAGTCAAATAGCCGTCGATAACTCTATCAATGGAAATTAGAGTATTGATTTCGCGGTTAAATAGAATGAAACAAGATTTCGCAGAATTTTCTTAAAAAGGCATTGTTCCTCCCTTGTCGCGTCAAATTTATCCACATTTTGGTATATAAAATTTTGAAGTCGTACATTTGATATTAGGTTGAATGATTCACATTCACCTATATATACACTTGTTATGAAGAGAATTAATATTCGAGGATTTATGTGTGATTGAAATGTGCTAAGCGTGATATGGTAGAGGTGAGTTTGGTTTCATCTGAAGAGTACAGAAGAGTGATATGTAGTAGGATCCAAAAGCATCTCATATCGCGTCGTAATATCGGCCGGATAAGCCGTACAGTAGACGGAGAACGCGCCACATGGCTTCGATTTTGCAATACAACTCTCGCTTTAGCGCGCTTCGCTCGGATGCAACAAGAGCCCATCGTGAGGGCACATTTTGTTTGTGCGATAAGGCATTGGATTTCAAGCAATCGATCTATTATGCCAAACTGTTTCAACTCAATTTAAGGTCTATTTTCGACCATCGAGTCTCACGAGAATTCGATCCATCTGAGCGAATGCTCGTAATGCGATTTAACGTTTCGAAACCAGCCAGCCTCCTTTTCGAGTGCCAATCTAACGTTCGCTTGTACTGCAATACTTGTTGACATTCACAGGCTGTCTTACAAATTTCACAAAAGCTTTGTAACGAATTTCACTAGAGTTCCATGACATTTTATTTGATACGAATTTTCTCGGGGACCTTTAACAAAAGTGCACATTCAAATAAATAGGTTTGTTTTCCAGATAAGGAAATGCACCAATTCGATTTCCCCTGAATTCCTGTCATTTGGCAATTTTTTTCTCGTTCTCGTTTCACGAATCTGGCGATGTTAACATTTCCACTGTTAATCCCGAATTATCACAATTCGAACAATTTTCCTTATATTGTGAACAATCATTTGAATCAGTGCAAGAATAATAATATTTGAAAGCAGTGTGAAAATGTGCGGTGTTTGGCTCGCGTTGAGAGAGTGGCGCTGGTTTAACTCGGATGAAAGTCTTTGATTTTCAGCTAACGTTAACACGTGCACAGTGGTGGCAGTGGTAACAACGGCATTTGATTGTTGCTCGGGCAAGTATGCAATTAATTTCTGTCTGTACCCGCCCCAAGAGAATGCAAATACAGGGAGATTTTGTCGGAATAATTCGGAAGTGTCGTGGTATACCACGCGCGTTATGTCACTTTCCTCGCTCACAGTTATTTAAATAATCACTCTTTCGTACTCGCCGTGCAGGCCATTTCAGCCAAGTATGAATACCGACTGAGTCTGTCATGATTTTGTTATTATTTTCGTAACGCGTTTGGCCGATCCTTTTCATGATTTTGCGTCCGCGCTTTTTAACGCATGCAAAATAAACCAGCCATCCAAAATTGTACACATCTCTAAAATCAGACGAAACAATCGGTGACAAAATTTTACCACTGTAGTCACACTCTCGGAGGGAAAAGGGAATTCCACTTTCAAAAACGTCCATGTTGATTGAGTTGTACATTTTTTTGTGTCGTCTTTTTTTTTCGTGATCTGTCCGCGAGATATCGTAATATCAATGTTCCGTTCAAAACTCTGTAATCCCGAGGGATTTGTCGTACACATGTCCACTTTATGCAAACGGTTCTCAAATTGTTCAATAGCCACGAATCTATATGAGAAGATGAATGATACTCTCTCATACAAGCTCGCTTGTACCAGATGAAGGCGGATGATTTCTGGCACACATGAGGCTGTTCGTAAATTGTGATTGGTTATTAAGAGGCACCGAACAGTCGCCTACATCACCTTGGATGCACAATTCTGATCCTTTCGCAAACGTCTTCTCTAAATGTTGCTGACATACATTTTTGCAACACATTTCCAAATTTATAAATGCTGAGAATTCTTAAAACTTTGGTCATTAGGTATAATCTTAACGGTAATTAGAGGGTAACATGATTGAACAGTTGTTCGTGCTAATAAGGGCAACGGAGGACGTGTCCTCAAAAATCATATCGTTAACTCTTTGAAGTCGGTGAATCCAAGATGTTATCAGATTAAGGAAGCTAATGGATTGCGGAAATTGCTACTTTTGACGCTTAAGCACAAAAGACAGACATCTACACGACGTGAGAAAATAGTCATTACAGCAATAGTATGAAAGTTGTATTTCAATTTGAGGATAATAGCGTTATTATGGCAATGTTTTACATGCACCAGCAGTTGCATTACCATATCTTAGATATTATTAAACGTTATTGGGCCGAATTTCAGTTCAATTTCACGTTGTTCTGGTATAATGATAATGTCAAAAATGTAGAATTACAATTTTAGCTGATGACACATTCAGTTTGACTGTGGAACAAAAAGTAACAAACTCGAGCCACAATGCAATGACGATGCTAATTGGAACATGACATTTCGTGATTCTAATAGACGCCAATGAATTAGAATGATAATTTACGCAGAGCATGCGCGCGTGTGCCTTATCCTTCGTTCGTTTCTCCGGTCCAATGAACCACGGACAATTGCAGTTGTGAGCGCAGACCTAACGAATTCTCATTTCCATTTTCATTCGTTACACAGATTAGCAAACGAAAAACGTACCCAGCCTTTACGTTGGTCATAAAAAGATTCGCAATACGCTAAGTTCAACCCTTTGCCGTGTGCTGGCTTACATCATAAATTTAATTTTACCCTTCCGAGTCTCATCCTCTTAGTCCGAGCTCTCACCCCGTGTCGGTCTCGACATTTTTTACCTTAACCATCTGTTATCTTTTTTTCACCAGAACCTCTTCTCATACAAACGCCACGACATCACAAAACGCAATATTTCTGCGCTACGTCCTGTGGACTACCAATCTTCGCACAAGCAATAATAGCGCGCCATGCCTTCAGCTGTCCATACCCTCAGTTTACCACTTATCTTTTTCTTTTTCGCACTTCAGTCCGCTGTTGCCTTTCACCCTAATTTTCTCCAGTTCTTGGAAAAATAACAATAAATAAAATCAAATGTCACAGACATGCGTGACTACAAATATCCTGCCCAACGATAAGCTTGACATTTTTTTTATAAGTCAAAATGTCTTGCATGTCTTTACATCTGTTTGGGGTGCATTTGAACCGTAATCAAAGGTGGGCTAATAAATGTGCTGGGCAAACAACTTTGCGACACCGCAAGATAAGCTGCTGGTCTGATGTATTGACTTTTGTTTCTGACTCATGCTGCTTTGTTTACGGTGCAACAAAAAACGGCTACAAAAAAAGAAACAAACAAAAAATTCTTGCAATATTTCAAACCCTTTCAATTTGTTGAGTGCAATGGTGTTGGTTTGTATCTCGCGACTAGTCCAATGACATGGTCACGTGATTACAACCTTATCACAACAGACGTGCTCAGCAAATTTTTTTTGTCTGGTGTTGAAAAATCTGTTAGTTATGAAATGAGATTTGCTTTCAGTTCATATCTTTTTTCTATTTGTTCGTATTTTTTATTTCACTCTGAAACCCCATTAATTTTGCTTTTCATATTTATTCATTAACATTTCATTTGGTTAAACACGTAATTCATTTGAATTTACTACATCTGAAAAGAAACGTAATTTAATTTTGTCATCCATTAAATCATAAGCTCGCGTTATAAATTTCATTTTGATCTCTAAACTCAGTAAAGAACTAAGAAATGAAAATAGTTCTGAGTGTAAACTAAATTTGCATAACATATTAAGACACGTCACACTGCAGTCGCATATTAATTAATTTAAATAGAACGTGCACTTTGTATAGTTGGAAAAATTGAGTCGAGTTGAATGAGCGCAACTTATGTAACTTTGATAAATGTGTGAAACAAACTTCTTTTTGTTTACACATTTTTGCACAAACGAGACCCATTCTCTTGAAAAGTTTGAGAAGCAAATTAAGAACGCGCGTGCTTCTTTGTGAGTAATAAAATCTGATTAGAACATGCAGACACATTTTAACGTTACCAGAATAAAAGAAATAAAACAAATTAAACATTGTGACGGTTTCTATTATCTGCTCTTACTTGGACGAAAAGTTATAATCTTTTCTTTATAACTTTGCTTCGTTTCAATAATGCAATAAACACTGATGGTAACAAATCATATTTTCTTTTTTTATCACTATACTAAAAACTGAAAGCACTCATTCAACTTGAACTCTCAAACTTGAAATGTAGTAGTTGTGCTGAAACTTGATATTTTACTTCATTCCTGGTAGCTCCTAATGGTTTCAAACCATATACCAGATTATGCTGTGCGAAAACGTTAATCTTTAAAACCATTTGTTCTTCGTCGTTTCTTCCGTTCCCCGAAAGTGGACTTTCTTTACTTTGTTCTGGGTGACTGTAACCTAATAAGGCCACGAGTTTTCACTGTCCCTCGGTCCTCGTGCGTATTTATTGCTGCTACTTTTTCCTGCAACAAGCGTTCCCGAGCGATAATGTCCTGGCTGCGTTGCTGTTGCCAAGTGATAATACTAGCTAATATGCTGGCATGACTTGCGTTTTCGCGAGCTCTCTTGAACCGTACAATACCTCCAATTTATTTCCACAAAAATTAAATTGGTTTACTCTGGGCTTTTGCAGCTTTCCGTCCGGTTGCGTGAGCGACTTTTCAGAATCACTTTCGTCGTTGACACGTAATTAATGAGTCTGATTTGAAATTTAATTAAAATGAATGAGTCCGGGCGACCGAATTATGCGTCTGCCAAGATGTTTATTAAAGATCCTGAATAAGAATCATGTGAACAAAAAAGCATGACAGCTCCAGCATGCCATTCGTTGTCATTTTTTGAACCAAATTTTTTTTGTTCTATTAATTTTAATCTCGGTAGTGTCGTCACAAAGAGACAATGCGTGCACAAATTGGCAGCTTGTTAGCAAAACAATTCTAATTATTATGAAACAATGAAGTACGGAGACAACGCATTCAGACGAAATCGCGACAGAGATTTGAAACGTCAATTTTTGCGCCTCTTAACATGGCACTGCTTTATTGCGACCTGTAATTGAAATTGAAATCGACGTGACAAAGTGCAGTTTGTAATTATTCTTCTCGCTTGACAGATATCGGCGCACAACAGAAACTCTAATTTCAGCTACTTGAAGCCATGCAGCTGATGGGCAAGGGTGAGAGACCAGTGTGGAATAGCCCGAGAAGATAATTCAGCTGAGAGTCGGACAACGGGGAATAAATTCGTTAGCAAGCATAGGAATTAATTCGCTCCAGATACGTAACAGTAATGACACTAGGCCGATAGAAACTTGATGACCTAATGAAGTTATAACAATCGTGCAGTAAAATTCAACCGTTTAGACAATTTCTAAAATCATAGATTTTCTGATTCATATTTATATAAATGTTTCAAAAAATTACAAAAAATTAGAAAGAATCAGAAACATAGCAAAAGTCAACTTTTAACTTTATTTACATATAAGTGTTTACATATAAGAGAAACATTTTTCTATTGTCTGACCATAGGCTGATGGTACTACTTTATGTAAGTTCAAATCAAAATATTGCCTGTAAATATACATACCAGAATTCAATATCGATACATTACACTACGGTGGAGTAAAACAAGTAATATTACTTTCACATTTTTATTTTATACTTTGAATATAGGTTATGAAAAACGCAATTTAAGAGTTAAAAAATAGCTTAGCAACAAACAGCTGAACAAAAAATATGATCGCCAGAATCATAAATTTCAATTTAATAGTTTCAGTAGGCTGCACTTAATTTTGTGTCATATATTTTGTAGACATGAGACTAGATGAATACATTATTAACTGAGGCAACTAAAACAGCCGATGGGTGAATAAAATATAGGACAACCCACTTGACTGTACACATATTTCGAACAATCGTCTGTACGAACTTTTGAATTTGACGACAAGTTCAAAAGCGTACTTTAGATTAAATTTGTTATGATAATTCAGTGAATCGTGCAAGAGGAATAAGGGATGTAAAGAAAAATTGGGAGTTATCTAAAAATAAATGAGAAGCGTTTTCAACGGTGGCTTGGAATCACTCATCCAATAGAATCACAAATAATATGAAAATTTGTTCCCAAGTTCTGGCAAAACAAAAGGTGGTGTGCTGCGGGGGTGCAAGCACAGTCACCGGGCTAATGGTGGTCGAGAATACAAATATTCTTAGAGGCTGTTGAAAACAATAGTACATCATCAGACTTGCAAAGCAGATTGCAGTTTTTACTTTCAAATCGAATCATTTTGATTCTCTTTTTTTTCCTACTGAGAATCAAAAGCTCGAGGTCTAAACACACAGAATTGATAACTAACTAATGATTAGATTTGAATGTCTTTGACTTGGTAAATAATCAAAATCATACTTGATCTAGAGTATATTGATTTGGTGAGCACACTCCGGTATTAAAATGATCGGAGAACGAGAAATGCAGAGATAGAAGAGAAATAACGCGATATGTATATTTTGTGACTGGGACGTTAATTTTAATCCGGGATATGAGTAGTTTGTGATAAAAGATAAGAGGTCGAAATGTTGATGATTTGTGCAGACGAAAAGTTCTCTAGACAGAATGAATAAATGAAAGCAAGCAGGACGTGAACGAATTGCCGAGGGATTGTTTTCACCGTCGACTAATAACAAATGAGAAACGACCCCCCGGGCGAACGGGCGGAAGAGAAAGTGTTGAACTCGTTAGTGCAGGTGGTGCAGTCGGTGTACTTTTACGTGGGAAAACAGATACGTCTGTGCCGGAAAAGCGGGGGATGATATTTTGCAAAAATCGGCGTTGACAAAGTGCACAATGACGACTGCCACGTGGCGAGCGATATTTATTGTCGAGAGTAGATGGCAGATAACATCGACATGGCCGGTGCAGTCGGTGCCAAGCCAGTTATCCGGCGTCGACGTCAACGTAACAACCAAAACGTTTATAACAGCCACACATTACGGCCGCGCGCACTCCCTAGCAGTTTGTTTTATTACCGCTATCCGTCTTCCAAGGCAGCGGGACGCGCGGAGGCGCCGATGATGCGCTTGCCAAATTCTTCTTCCGCTAGCGTCCCCGGCTCGCCATGCCGGAACAGCTCGTTAACCAACGCGATCAGTTTCATCAAATCACGCGATGAAATACACGATTCAAGATAAATGCGCACATAGGCGCCGAGTGATTCCAAAGTGTCATTAACAAGCCCATTTCCACGCAATCGCGCCCCATTCAAGCACAATTTCACACCGTCCAACTTACTTTTTACGCGCCCCCGGTCAATTTTCACTCTAATTGTATTAGATTTATTATTTCCTACGTTTAACTCGTGATATACCGCTCGTGCAAACTTTTGCCAATTCTACGTCCCAGGAATCGAAATTAAAAAGTCACTTTAATCAGACAAATCTTATATCATCAAAGCCTTGGTGCTATATCTCAGACATAGTGTATTTCTACGGGTACTAATAGCGACATCCGGCTGAATCGTTGTTAAGAGGTTTCAAATTAAAAATTTGAAAACATTTAGTTTTAGTTTTTAAGTTTTAAAGTTTTATTTATGAAACCAAACAAATCAGTTAAATCTAGTTTTATCATTCATTGATAAAGTTTACATTCTATTAGATTTAAAGAAATTATGCCTATAACATTTATGTTGCTTGTAATCACTCTTCATTTTGTGAGAAAAAGCGCAAATACCCT
This sequence comes from Trissolcus basalis, assembly GCA_025266255.1. Taxonomy (NCBI): domain Eukaryota; kingdom Metazoa; phylum Arthropoda; class Insecta; order Hymenoptera; family Scelionidae; genus Trissolcus; species Trissolcus basalis. The sequence continues at coordinate 12,526 of JAAMPD010000725.1, read as the reverse complement.
AGTAAAAATTATCTTGGCGTTAACCTGGAATGTATTGCTCAGCCTGTATTGGCCTCACAATAAAATCACAGTTTTAAAATGTGGATGGTTTATTTTTCTTTAGCTTTTATTAGTGCAAGGCTTTAAAATGCGTTCTGTTCTTCTGTCGTTATGATGAAGTGTATTTCAGAAAATTTGAAGATATTAAGAGTTAATGATTTCGATTTCGATTATTGTACTAATTTGAAATTCAGGTCAAATCATTTAAAATTGATATTATTGGAAAAAAGTTCCTTCTTGTCGAGAAGAAATCAGGTTCACATATCAATTTTTAAGTGTGACCGATAATTCAACATTTTTATATGTTACAAATGTTATAAAATTATATTATTAATATATATGAATGAGTGCGAATCATATAAAAATGAAAACAATATTTTAAAAAGTGCATATTCTAAATAAAAATTGTAGAAATAATTATACACCAATGAAACGTTAATTAAAGAAAAATTTTATTTCCAACTCTCCCAGATTCATAAAATGTTATCGCAGAGTGAAAAAAATAAACACGAAGAGAAAAACGCACTAAATTTTTTTATTACCAGAGATCAGCACACGTCATTTGATAAAGAATTTATTAAAGAAACATCAACGCTAATTAAAAAAATTATACGCTTGCTAAAATTTTTACTGTTGATAATATGCTAACAATTCAATATTAATTATTTTAAACAAATGTTTTCATATCGTTTTCGGTTAGCTGGTAAAATCTGGTTAACTTTGAAAATTTTATTACATTGTGTTGGTTTTTAAACGTTTAGCCTTACAGTGATTGAATCATTTTTTGTATTAATTTTGTTACAGCGGGCTGAATTGAATTGAATTATTTTATAAACGTTATGAAAAAATCCATAAGATACAAATTTATGGGTTTAAATTTATATTTTGTATCGAAAAAAAAGAAAAGCAACGAAATATTCATTGCAATTTACTAACGTTCTTCCTTCTATTTGAGGTAAAAGGGCCTCTTAATTGTTAGACGAATCCTTTTTTAAAAATACTTTTTTACGACCATTACTTAAGAATTAGATATTGTGATAAAACTATTTTGTTTCATACAATGTTGCATCGTGTGTGTTTTATCGCTTTGTGTAGTGAAATAAATTTATGGGATTGTCACCTATGAAGTTTTTCCCCTGCTGTTTAAGCCAATTCCTATGCTTTTCAGTTAATTTTCTTCCTCATATTATTTTAATGGAATAAATAAGCCCAAATAGAAGATCAAAAATAAAATACCAATATTAACGTTCAAAATCGCCTCTTCATCTTTCAATTTATAATAATAAAAAAAATTATGTTTCTGTCTAATAATTTAGAAATTAACTTTTTAATTACAGTGACTCTAATTAGTTACTATGGGTCATGTGAAACTAATAACTGTAATTTTAATCTTCCAAAATTTATTTATTATGTCTTCAACTATAAATCTAGATAGAAAACATTAAAAGCCTAAAGTATGTCGAATATGATTCACTGGGGTTTTGAGGTTAATATTTCACAAACACAAAATATTTATTGAACTCGTTTGCTGTCTCAAGTCGTTTAACAACTTCAAATAAAATGTTTGAAAATATTTTAGCTAATCAAAACGCTAGAAATTTAGAAGGATTTAATGAAAATGATGCATTTATATTAAGGGAAATGAGATTAACTTGTGAAAAGAATACTGACGTACAGTGAATAAGATAACTGATAGAAGTAATGAATCAGAATTGACATGTAATTAAGGCTCTATACAAAAATACAACAATGGAATATTACAACAAAAATGTATATGTACCCAGGATTTCAACAATTATCTGAAAATCTGAAAATCTGAAAATAATGAAAAATAATGTTGAATTCAATTTATGTCACTAAAGTAATCAATATAACAGTTAGGACTGCTCCATTATCATTCTTTTTGTATTGAATGCTGCATGGTTATAAATAAATAAATAATTGGGCTGCATTTATATAGGCTTATCCAAAATGTCGGAATAAAAGTTGTTTGAGCGAGTTCTCGATAAAGCCCTCTTGCTCAAGTTGGCCGTGCACAATTCCAAGTAAGTTGTATTGTACACAAATTTGATCGGAAAATCGTCATATGGCGGACCATCAAAGTCCCATTTCGCGACATAAAGAAGTGTGGGGCTTAATCTAAGTTTCATTTTTCGCAATGATATGTACCCTGGTGGGCTGCCAACAACTGTTACCGACAATGTAACGACCTCGCATAATACGAACGGAGCAGATGTATACAAGCGCCCGTTCATAAACTATAATATCTTAATTTTCTTCTTCGACGGCGACTCGTTTGCGCGCACGAAACTTTCGCCCGGATATCTAATAAGCCTTCGGGTCGAGTCCACCGGTAATTTGCTTATTAATAAATGTTGGGCTTTATTTTGTGCAACGAGATTTGGGTGGCGTGCCTGTTTAATTCAGTTAACTCGACGCGGAGGTTGTTTAGAAAATGAAAACAATTTCAATTCGCATAATTAACGTGTTCAAACCGGTCGGTAAATATTGATCAGAAAGACTTGGGGCATATTGAATGTGGCCCGAATGTTTGGACGAAATGGAGAAGCTGCATTAATTTGAGCGTGTTCATGACTTATTCAACTACGTTCTTGTATTAAGTGTACTCGATAGCAGTGGACAGCAAAAGAGGAGGATTAGAAGCCGACAATCAAGCCAATTATACACTCCGCTGACGCTGACCCGGCTCGTCTTCCGACCTTGTCGCGCCTCCCGCTTGGTTTCGTTCTGTCCCTGTCACCCACGCCTTCACCCCGACGTTGTCCGTGCTCGACGTGTATTTCATTCCACTAAAGCCGTCTTGTTCCGAGTATTACCGAAGACCGTCGAGACCCTACCCAAAAACTCATCAGATCCGCGGTAATCCCCATGGCACAAACCCGAAACGAATCGCTCCTAGAATTAAGCGCAGGATTCATACAAGACATCCTTTGGACTTGCCCCCCGCTACTAAATGTAATCAAGAAAAGTCAACTGTCTGCCTCAACGAATTTTTCATCAACAAACCGTGCTTTCCGACCGGATATCCAATAAATCCGATCCCCACTGACGCTCGAGGTCGACGAAAAAAAAACTTCTTTTTTACTATGTGATCACAATGATCCCAGATTATTGTGACTTTCGTTGAGGTCATTCCAAGAATACACTTTTATCTACTATTTACAGAGCGTTTATGTGGGTTGCAAGTTCAAATTTTATAGTCGAATCCTATTTAGAATAGTATATTATGCAACAAGAAAGAATAGCGTGCGCCTCCACTAGGACGCAATTTATGTAACCGTAAATTTGGACTACGTAAAAGGCACCACCCCCACCGTGTGCACGCACTAACAAAACGAATCTCTTGAGTAAAGAGTAACTTCCTTGCCTCAAGAAATTAACGGTTTTAATATTCGGCTAAGATTATATACTTTCTTGGGTGGAGAAATTTAATTTTTTTGATGACAAATGTCTTGATTCAATACTATAAATTATCCTGAGAGACAAAATTTTAATATGTTTGGAAAATAAAAGGAAATAAAATTCAGTTTTTGAGTGGTGGATTTTTTTCCTATTTTTACCCTCCACAGATTTGAGAATCAAGAAATATCGAAGTTAAGTTGACTCAAGAAATATTGCACTGTCTACCTTACCGACAGTGTTACCACTAATTATTTTTGTTGTATTTCTCTAAATACTACTCTGTTTTTCATTTCAATTGATTTTCTCATTGTTAGATAGAAATATAAAACCGAGAATAGTTGTATAAACTTTTTTTATTTGTGATTGTTAGGTGACTTTTTTTATAAGAGCGAGACCACAAATTACGATAGCATATTGCAATTAGTTGCTTTGTTTTTCGTTTGAAAATACTCGAAAATCCAATAACATACAATTCGATCAATATTTCTATCCGTTTTTCAAGAAATTTGTGAAAACTTAGTTTTCTTGCCAAAACCACAATTTATACCAGGCAAATAAATTTCTTGTTATAATAAAATGCGGTGGTCGGATGCAATAAATTATTTCCTCATTCAATACAATATAGGACAAGCAATTAAAAGTTTTGATGGGAAGTGATTTTTGTTGTAACTGCAACGTTACTATTTTCCACCGCAATTGCAATAAAGTGAAAAGTGCGCCATTACTGTGCTCACAATTTTGAATGATTTTTCTTGTGCTTTCTTTTGGAAATCAGCGATAGCCATCGATTCGACTCTCGACTCGACGAGCTGTTAGTTAAATTTCGTCACTCGCAATTTTTTTTTGTTCCCCGGAGTGATTCAAAAGTCCGGGACAATACGAGGTTCGACATTGGTCGACAGAATGACAGTATTATTCTGCAAACGAGCAGAGTGGAGAAAACGAGAAAACGGTTTTGCAACGAGCTTTTATACAAGTCAGAAGAAGAAAGCACAGAGTGGCTGGCTGCAATCTGGTCTTTGGAGTATCATCAAATTAACGAAAGTGTCTTTGAGACCATCGTGTAGCTGGCGCTCGTCAGTGTTCCCCAGCGCGTTTTCAGAAATTAAGGCCTCGCGAATCCCCCGTGGGAAACAAGACTACAAAACTCATTCCAAAGACGACTTTCCGGCTGATGCCAAAACAGAGCGTACTTTGCGACAAAACAGAGAGAACCCAGAACAGAGTCGTCGGGCAGCGAAACACACGGGACGTAAACTTTTTGAGATCAAAAGACGCGCCGAACAATCCGCCAATGGGCGATAATAAACAAACGTTGCACTAATGGCGCAGCGCCGCTGTTGTCTCTGTTTATCGATGGCCTAACAATGCTGACGGAAAGCAAGAAAGCCCGGTCTGGCTGTGCACATGTATGCACCACGCTCCAAGAGAACGACGTTCCAATTGTTTTAGTGAGATTATCATGATCTGAGAGCGAAAACGTGCGCGTTCGTCATATCGTCATCGATATTTTCGTTCGAGCGCCGTGCACAAGCTGGCTTTTATGATCAACGCAGATGTCGATGAGACCTACCTCTCCGCATGCTTGAATACTTCAGCTCGCGGTGATTGCAATAAGAAATTGCGCCTGCAATTTAGCATTTTTTACCACACTGGTTTTAAATGTGATTGAGATTGATTTTTCGGTTCCTGTGTTTTATTAAAAAAAAATTAACGAGAGGAATTTGAATTCCACCACAATAGTAGAGTTGGCGCAGTTTTTTTCTTTCCTTTTTTTTCCTATCTAAATTGATATTAACCGGGAGGAGCCGATCAATCATCCGAAAAAATTATAACCAAACATTTGATTCGGTGAAAAAATAATCTATCATGCATTGACGAGAGAGAGGTTGGAATGTCAGAACAGCATCCGGCGAATAAAAAAAGAATCGATAAAAAGAATGCCAAAAAAAAAAGAATTGCCCGAAAAATGTTTGGATGTAAAAAAGCGAAACGAGTCGACTGGCTATAAACATAATCGCTTATTTGTTACGCGCTATCCATATCCGAAATTGAATAGAAAAAAAAAGTGGCAGGCGAGGTGTTGCACGTGCAAGTACACGTACACAAGAGGAAACACATATCGCGAAATCGATTTAGTGATACTCGGAATCGAATTGTATCTTTATTCTAAAGACCAATGAAATATAAACGTCGAACGTGCCTTACACCAAGAGACGGTGCGCCGAGACCGCGCCGCGGCAGTAAATATTCGTTCGTGCATTTGCCAACTGGTGTATACGCGATACGTACGGGTATTTTTAACCCAAGATACACAAAGCGCGTGAATGTTTTATCGGGACAGCCCTCTGCCTCCCATGTGGACTTTCATGCCCGTATGTCTAGTGCGCAAACTGGGGCAGAAAGAAACACAAAGCATGTCCACTGCTTCGGCGAGATACTGCCAACAATTTCTAAATGCATGATAAAGGGTCGACGTGGCAATATCTGCGTGATTTCATGCAAGAACTTGTAAAAATTCATTCAATTAATTCAACGTTTTTTTGCATCATCGCAAACCTTATACAAGATTTAGTAGTCGAACATGTTTTTAAACAATTTTTTAATCCTCAACTAAACACCAAAATTAATAATAATTTACTCTAAGCAATTCTGAACGTCTTCTAAAGCTTACAAAATCAACACTTTAAAAGTATTAACCAAAGTCCGAACCAATAATTCATACAATAGTCTTTTTTAAATCTTTTTTAAACTTTAAACAGAAATACATTAAAAAATATTTTATTTATTGCTTCTTAAACAGACAAATACGCATTTACCTTTAAAAAATGCCAAAAAGATTTATTGTAAAAAAATTGTTTGATCAAACATTGTCGAAATTTTTTTCTTTTACTCAACCTTTAGCGTGAACTGTAAGAACATAAATCTCTTCTTATTTATATGACGCAAAGCTCTATTTTTAATTCTCAATTTTTACGATTTTTTTGTGATGTAAAGTAATTTTTTCGTTGGCTTGACTGCTTTGTTGAACGTTCATTACATTGGAACACTTTGTAACGTTGAAATAAAATTTGATACAAAAATGTGGGGACTAATAAACACGTAAGAGAAAACGAGAAAACAATTACCGCGATCTCGCAAAAGCGCCTCTCTTGCGTAGAGGAGAGAGCGCCGCGCTCGCCTCTGTCAGCAACTTGGCTGGACAAATATTTAGATTATGAGGGTTGCGGTATCGCGCAAAAGCAGCCGCATACGTTGGAATAATTTCGACGAGGGAATAACTCTCCTCTCGGGCAAAAAATAGTTTGGACTAATATAAGAAGCGGTGCCTGGACCATCGAACTGCGGAACGAGGTATTTGAGCCTATAAACGTTCGAATGCGGAAGAGAGGCCATCTGGAAATAGTGAATATTTCAGCGAATATTAAGGAACCTGAGTACTATTTATTCGCCATGACGTACACACTTTTTCCTTTCTATGAAAATTGCACGATTCCAATTCACGTTATTGTTAACTCTCCTTTTTACAACTTCTCGCCGAATGATATCATGAAATTGTTATCAACTTTTAGTTCTGCAACAAAAAAGCCTTTTAATAAATGAAAAAAAGAATGAAAAACGTTCCATTTTACAAACGAAATATTACATCGATTATAGTGTGGGTTTATAGGTGCTTCAAATAAGGTGCACGACGTAAGTGGTATAAATATCACCGGAAATCGTGACAAGCCTGTTGAAACCGGACACAAACACAAGTGTCTGCATGATTTTACTGTGCCGGCTGAGAGTCAATAAGATCATACGCCTCAATGTTTCTGTTCTCGGCTTTTCACAATTCATTACAAGCCCAAATTAAACGCCAAAAATAAGTCCACAAAAATAAATCACAGTGATAACCATTTTCCACGCAAAATTGATTATTATTTTGACAGATCGATTTTCAATTGTTTTTCATTTTTTTTCCTACTTTCACTGTCTGAGATTAAAAAAAAAAACATTTCACGAAATTAGAATGATAATTTATTGAAAAAGTAAGACAGTCAGCAATTTAGAAACTTTACTTTATTTGATTAAAAATGTTCGTCCTTCTTTTTCGGTTTGAATTGGAAATGCACGCGGATTTTATCCATAAGAAATGAGGTTGACAAAGTTTAAGAAAATGAATGAATTGAAAGAAGTGCGAGCTATTGGATCGCGTGTATCAATTTGTCCGGCGGCGTTGCAATCTGGATCGGCGATATTTGAAAGCACATGGAGGGAATTGAATATGTCGGGCCAGAGGATAAAAGTAAGATAAATGCATTGTCCTTACGAAAAAAAATTGAGAAGAAATATATTTTTGTCGGAGAATTTGGGTGCAAAAACTTTGTTGGCTAACTGATATAGAAAATTCGAAAAATGTGATGTATTTTTGGGAAGTAATATATTATGGAATATTTTGAAATGTGAGCAAACTTAGGCGCGAACCGCGCCCTTCTCGTGGCTTGTCTGACGTCCGATACTAATATCGGGTGCAGGCGCGAGCTTCGGTGGGTAGTAAAACGTTTTACTGGAACAACGGAGGAAGCCCGCAGAGAACAGATATAAAATGAGAGAGAGACAGAGCAAAAAGAAGAAGAGCAAACAAAGCGATGGGATATTTCTGCCTCGCCCCCGTTAACTGCAAGATTTCGATTTCCTGCTGCCGACCAACACTGCGATAAGCCCTTGAAAAATTATTAACGAGATCTTGCAAATTTATCCGAGATTGCCTCGGAGCCATTGCCACCGCGTTTTCTCGACCACGTACCCCGCCCCAGACAATGCGAACAACAAACCTCTTTTAATTGAAGAGATGCGCATTTCTCAAGCTTATTTTCGTGTACCGAAAAATATAGTATCGATCAATTTGCCCCCTGCCTCAGGTTGCAATTCAACAAGTTCTCAAAGAATTTTGAAAATTCCAAATTGATCAAGAACTCTCGAGGCAAATTGGCGATACATAATGTTAAAACCGGGTCTAATAACCACGTCTCCTTTTGTGATTTGCATGACAATCGAAACGTGGAGGGAAACTCTGAACGAGGGATGCAGAGGTACCAACATCATGAGGAATCATCATTTCAAGTTCAAAGGCAAAGTATCTCGAGACACACGCATCAGGCCTCATTGATGCTTTCGGCGTATCTTGCAACCCTCTAACCCCTTCACAGAATCTATTCCCACTGCTTGCCACGCCCTCTACTGTTATAAGCCCTAATTAAATTCAGTCTGGGCACTCTTAGCGAGCGCTCAAAGGTTCAAAGCAATATTCACATAAAAAGTAGTCTTGTCGAGCCGCGCGCCGAGAGGATCTATCATGCGACGACCTCCGCGCCTTAAATTTACGTCATATTACGCGACAATAAGGCCGCTTTTTGTTTGTCGACCATTGCCGTTGTCATTTTTCGTACAAGAGAGCTTGCCTCCTGCTCGCAACTTCACAAATACTCCACTTAATAAGCAGGACTCTCGTTTTCAGATTCAGACGAATTATATATTTTGTCTCCGCTCGGATGATACTTCAGAATGTTTCTTCACTGTGATCATTTTTCTTCCTACCAAATTTCATCATCGTCCTTTTTTTTAATGACCAAAATAAAAGTGACATAATCAGAGAAAATTGCAAGGCGCCAGCATGTTCCATAACTTGTGATACACTTACAAGTTCAGTTGTTAATTTGTGTTGCAACTAAGTAGCGCTCTCATTGCGATACTGTGTTGTGCACTCAACGCGAACCCTTTTGCCTAAAAGCAGCTCAGAAATTCCCTTGGGTGCTGTAACTTCATATCTTCATTTTCATTTCTTGTTTTTTGTTTGCACTTCTGACCCAAACTTCATAAGATCTGAACTTTTCTCCGCAGAGCCAGCACGTAATTCGGATTCGCTGAAGACAATGTGTTCCTGCATTAATATGCCTTCTAAAGTTCAATACGGAAGAAACGGCTCTTCTTCTTTTTTTGTGTTGTTTTTNTTTTTTTTTTGCTTTGTTTTGTTCGCTTTTTTCCAACCACCGCGAGAAACAAATTTAATGCAAAAAACATTTTGACCAAAACGGGGTAAACTTTGTTATCACGTTTTCTTTTGACTCTGTTACTTTTGCAGCATCAGTGGCATACATATGCAAATACATTTTCATTACTCGAACTTTTCAAGAGTGAATTAAAATAAAAGGGGGTAAAAAATGTATACAGTTTTTCGTAAATTGGAGCGGAAAGTATAAGAACGAGGCATTCTTCAGTAGGTCATTCGCGATAACAAAGGCTTAGAGAGCTCAACAGTCGAATGTTGCTGTTAAGGTCATTCGCGAAGGTTGTTTTTTTTTTATTTTTTGTTTCGTGTTAATTTTTTTTCCCACTCTCCCCCTTTTAAAACGAATTGAGTCATCTCTTGATTGCGCGCGTTATTATCCGCACTGGGACGGGGCGTAAAAAAGACCAAGTCCAAGACGGAACGGCAGCCAAAAACAGCACACCCCTATATGAACCGTGGAAATGAGAATTGAAAGCTATAACGATGAGAAAGATTTCTGCTAATGCAAGAAAACATCCCTTCGACGAATCAGTTGGGGGAAAACAGATAAAGAATAGGGTTAAATACTGAGGATGGTTCATTCGCGGCTACATCAGATAGCCGATCAAATTTATTATTGCTCTCACTCGGCCGGAGATTATAATTCCAACAAAATGCTTCTCGGGGTAAAAAATGTTCGTGGGAGTTGCGGTTTGGCTCAATGATATAACCCTTTATTCGAATTATTCGGATGAATTGGCGGGTGTTGATTTGTCAAAAGAGTGAGAGAGGGAGACAAAAATCAAACTATAAAATACCTCGCGCGATCGTGCATTTTTTCGTTGGAATTGTTGGCCCGGTTGGAACGTTAATTAAATATCTCGTCGTATCAGCAAAGTGCTCTTTGGAACATACTTTTTAATTGTGTCCGTTGTATTTTTTTATTCTCTATTTTTTTTTTTTTTTTTTTTTTTTTTGTCAGATTGTGTGTAATTCATTCCAATTCATAAAAGATGATTTTTTTGTGAATTATGTTCAGTGACGTTATAATACTTGGGATCTCTTTTTTAAAATATTACACAGAGAACAAGTATGAAGAAACGAGTTCTTTCGTCCAAGCGGCTCAGTTGCGTGTGCGAAAAAAAATTCAGGTTATCAAAAAACTCATAATTCTGGTGAAAAATGTTCAGTACTGCGACCGGGGTGAGTTCTTTGCTAAAAAGTAATGAGTACCTCAGAGCAGAGTGTTCAGCAGTGAAGGGAACATTACGCTGTTATCATCACGTGAATAATTTGAATCATCTATTTATACTGCGTTGTTAAATTGGGTTGATCCTAACGTAAATAATTTCCTTGGCTTCGGAGTGGTTAGAATGAAAACTTTGAATGCTCACTGGCAATGGAAATGGCCACAAAATTAGCTAAAAATAAAAAATGTTAATCCAAAATTTGAAAAAGAAACTTTTCGTTCGGGAACAAAAAATAAGGTACAAATTAGTAAAAGATTATAATTGAAAGCAGGAAATTTTAATGACCCTGTCTGGAAGTGTCGGCTTATTTAAATACTAAGCAAAGTTAAGTCAAACGGAATACAGGTAGAATGCAAAAAAGACGTCTTACTTTCCAAATATGAAGTTTGATTCACAATGTATTAAAGTTATAGAATCAATTGTGGAAGATTGAATCGCAAGCATCGGTGCATACAGAATATAGATTTTTCTGTCGCGTGTGGAATACCGATGAAGCGTAGTAACATCTGGCGATCTGTTAACGTTATTCAGACGCGTCGCTCTAGTTGATAGCAATAATAGCACAAAACATCTAGTTCGCACCGCGTATACTCGGCGAAACCAGAATAAATAAACACGAATTAAATCGGGATACTTTTGTCATGTACCAACTCACATTGATGTTTCCAATTCGAAACATTTCATATCCCTGCAGTTTTATATATATTCAAAAAGAAATCTTTCAGTCAGGAAACAAATGATTCCTCTCAAAATATATAAAAATGGATCCTTCGCGAATTGAAACATTTTATGTCAGGTTGTATTTCAACATTTTTTTTTTTTTTTCAAACTTATGGCAAACAAAAATTGACTTGTAGATTTGACAGATGTCAGATATTTTTCACTTCAGTCAGTGTCAACATTCGTTGAGACATTTTTTTTTTTTGTTAAAAAAAAATTCGATTCGTATTAAGAAACATAACATGAATTTGCTTTTTAATGGAGAACAGATTTTGTTCGAGGTGTACGTAAGTTTTTCATCGACTTTTCAGTATCTTCAAATTAACAGGCTATTCACGTTAAATATGCGGTTATCATGGGTGTTTATCGCAGACTGACCATTCTTATTGTTTACATCGCGACACGTGGGAATTCGTCGCACTATCCGTGTTTATGAATAGGCTTCGCCAATTTGACCAAGTTATGAGCCTCAGGTGTGCGCGATAGTTACAACTCTGTGTGTGTTCCCATCGCCATGCGAATACCCCCGTAAGTCCTTGCGAAACTCAAACAATGCTCGACTTACTTTGTTCCATGCGCACGACACAGCAAATATGTATAGAAATCGTGTTTCATATCCCGTTATTTATGACGCATTAACTATTTCGTGCGTTGCATTACCATTCGTTTTTCAAATTTAGTCGCGTCCATTTGCAACGAAATTCGCACTCAAATAACCATTTTTATTGTTTTCTCGCACTCAACAAAATAATTTACTTGAGACAAGAAATTGAATGTCTTTGGTATTTTAGTTTCTATTCAAGAAGTTTTTGTCGAAAGGAAGAAAATATACAGCGCATATATATCTGTAGTTTGAAACAAAAAAAAAACAGATAAATCTATTTTTAAGTTTTAAAATATCTAATCTTCCAAATTTATACGCTGTAACACAATTTTTTGAATAATAATATTGAATCGTTTTCCTAATTGACAAAAACATGTTTTTAAGTACAGAATTTTATAACTGAAATGCACAAAATTAAACGTTAATTCGATTTTTTTTATTTGTTGACTACTTTTTTTC
>JAAMPD010000724.1:0-38670 GCA_025266255.1 Trissolcus basalis | reverse complement strand
ACATATAATAAACTAATGAAATCTTGCACATTTAAGGATTTGTAAATAATAATGTTGAGAATAAACAATAATAAAATAATTATTATCCTGATGGATGCATCCATTGAAACAGGATTGAATACGAAACGTAAAGCCATATGGCGCGTCAAAGGGTTACAAAACAGGGAGATAACTCGTGACTATAAAGGGATGGCATATTTGTGCTGCTGGGCACTCAAACTCATGCGTTTCATTAAATAAATAATCGTGGCCAAAGATTTACGATGAGTGAAAATGCATTGCTTTTTGATCGCAAATTGTACAACTCATTCACTTTTGTTACATACAAATTGTTTTAATCAATTCCACTCAATTCGAAAAATAAACAATTGCCGAATAACAAACAATTTTTTTGTTTTCATTTATTCAAATGCTTTTTCACGTAATATACTTTGTCTTTTCAAGCGTTTTAACAGTTTGCCGCGTACGCGGCTTGTCCCGCACCATTTTTGTTTATCATCAATCATTTATTATATATATTATATTATAGATTAGATATCATGATGGACAATACTTGAGGAATTAGAAATGATTATTCAAGTGGAATGTGTTTTGGTGTCTGATGGAAGGAAAAGAAGTCTAGTTCGCATGAGCGCATCCATTTGACTGGCTTAAGGCCAGACCGACTTACCCAATTAGATTTCATCACTGGGTCGTCCGCTTCCCTGCCTGCCAATATTTGCAATACTCAACTAAACCAATCCAATTATATCTGAACCTTAACTTTCTATCATTCTATTGACATATCATCGTCGCTTTTCCAACCTTTTGTGCAAACATATATATATATGTGTGTGTGTGTGTGTGCGACGAATGAATTGCATTATATTTAAAAAATGATGGAGAAAATGAAATAAATAATAGTAAAGTAAGTTTGGAATAAAAATTGGCTGATCTAGTTATTTTGGTTGGAAGAAGAAAGGGACCGGCGGCGGCAGCAGGAGGGGTGAACGTGAAGGCGACAAGGATGGAAGAAAAGGTGGAATAGCGGCTGAGTGCACGCTATCCCAGGCATTCGGTTTGGTATTTTTCTTTGTGTATCGCGGATAGTTGGAATTGTTCTGCAAGCGAGGCATTGATATATCGAGCCGCGGGTCCTTTGAGGTGAAGCAGGTTCCGAATTATCCTTCGCGGAGTCCCACGGAACCCCTCAAACACTGATGGTCAATTTACCCAAGACGACTTCCACCCTATCTCTTTCACTCTGTGCACCTCTTAAGTGCGCACATATTTTTTCACTCTCTTTATATTCTCATGCACTTGTATATCCAACCGCCAATGCCAATGCTCTCTCAACAACGCACAACCTTTTTATCAATATTAACCTCGATATTGCTTTGCCTCGACTTTGACGACTCCAACACTTCTTGGAAATTAATTTGACCCAATCGTAAGCTCAGAGACAACCATCTTCCTCCTTTGTTCCCACGCCGTTGTCGTTTGTCTCCGCGTTCGTGACCGCGTCCTTTCAACATTCGCCGAGCCGAGCAAATAGTAAAAACTAACAATCTATTATATTTTAATCCTTTTTTTTTTTTTCTAATCAAATTCAATTTCTAAAGCATTATTTGACAAAAAATAATAATCGGGGTCAACTGGTCAATGAGCGTGGCGGCATCTTTGTCGCGTGCATTGCTCACACCTGACTTGGGCTTTATGAGATTCTCTCTTTCCTATACATATCGACTGGCCTAAGTCAGAATATAACCCGAGCCGGTTTCTCCCGTGTGCTATTGGTGAGTGAGGGAAGGGGGCGTTTCTCGCGCGCGTTGCAATAAGCCCGTTGTTTCAACTGCACTTTCAACAACAGATGTGAGATGCGCGTCAGTTGCCAAGGCAAACATCAACCAAATATCTTGAATTTGTTACCTCTACGACATCTTATTTGCTTTAACAAACATAATATATATTATTTTGATTATCAATCAACAACTATATGACAATGAATCAAGGTGTTGATAATATACCTATATCATTGATTGGTATATGTTTGTTTCAATTAGCAAGGAGAATGTATTATAATCAAAGTGCGTATGCCAACATGATTTTTCAGAAGCGCAAAAATGAATGATTTTACGAGCGTGCGCGTGCTTAGTTTCGTAACTGCTGATGCAAACTTGTTACAGTTCAAGATTCATCACTTTTGTAACAAAGTGTGGCACTTTCTCTAAACAAGTTTGCACTGAAAGTCATAGCGATAATATGTAGAACGTTCGATAAAATGATGCTCTCGTGTTGTTTCTCTCTTTGAATTAACATAAATCTGAATATAATATACAATTTAATTATTAATCATTTAACGAAAATGGCATGATAACGAATTGAAAGAGCTGTTCATTATACCCTCACTCAGCAGTGATACTTACTGATGGGATGCTCAAGAGACCGCAGTGCTGTGCAAGGGGAAGCGAAGCAATGTTAACGGCTCGAGCAAAAACTGGTTTGCCCACTGGTGCGACGGCGAATCGCAGCTTCGTCGCGGCGCAGTTCCCCGTCTCTAATTCGGGCTTACGTAATTTGCACTTATTGTTGGCAAAATCGCGCCGCGCCTACGTGACGTCACGCAAAACGGTATAATCCGTGTTTCGCAATGCAATGCGATCGGATAGAGAAAGCAAAGACGATTTCAGCCAACTAATTTTTATTTCTGTCTTTCTTTCTTTTTTCAAATTCACCAAACGCTATACATTTTTTTTTTTTATTACAATATATATATATATAAGATGAAAAAGTGTTTATAGCAGAGTTTAAAACTGTTGCACACTCTACGTTAGTCACCTTGTCTTCGATTGCTATTGATACCAAGCGTCGTTGCGCGCAAGTGGACAACACACGTACGTGTTTGTCGTTACTTATCAATGCACAGCATCTATATAATACCTGAATTCAAGCGCACACGTATATTGCTCTCATCTTTTTTCCAATTGTGTGATTAATTCTCATATTATTATTATTATTATTATTATTATCATTATTTTATGTTTATGACGAATGCTATGATAAAACTTGTTTATTATTAAAAACGCTATCCCAATATTTAGGCGAAGATTATTCGTTTCAAACTATAGAATTTTAATTTTGATTTTGAAAAGGCGTAAATTCCCTAGTAGTAATTGCAATCAAGTATATATGTATAGTTTGTTTGTCCGATTGACGCTCTAATATTTGAATGTGGCCTACGTTTGATTTGCTGGTGTACTTTTGGTCATTCACTTTTATATTCAAGTTTGATTGCTTTATTTAAGGATATTTTAAACTCATAAAAATGTGTAGGTTCATTTTCAAATAGAGCGTTGTATTTGAAAGATGGCGTCGATTATGAAACCATATTTAAGTAGAGCTCACACTGATTTACCATCAACTGTGAAAATTAGATAGCTTCTAATCTGTTGATGGGTAACCAAATTTAGTCCTTATACCGTCAACTAATTTTATGATCTGGCCATCAGAACTGGCCGGCATGTATTTGTATTTTTTTGAATTATAGGGTTGTAGAGGAGAATTTCGAACGGCTTAAACAATGCGATTAAATAAACTTGACAGAATTAGCATTGCACTATTTTATAGAAAAATATACAATGATAATCAAATATACGAAACTGAAAATGGATTCGGAGTTTGAAACCGTCAAAATGATTGTATTGTCATCAATATGTGAGACTCAATGCAATTCATAGTAATACTTATATAAAAATGTAATCATCTGTGCGTCCAACAATAATTAGAGCTATCATAATATAACAAATTTAAATTTAAAATGATACAATTTAGAGAACTTGAGCATCATTTGTTGAGTTGAGAAATCTTGAATGATATATTATAAATATAAAAGTATGAGTTTTAGATGAACTATAAAAATATCTATATCTATCAAGTTTGCGATACAAATGTTGTTGTGTTATAGGGAAATAAAAGTATGATGAATTGTACGAAATTTGATGGCAAAATGTTGAGGCGGTGATTGATGATTCAGTGGATGCCGCCGACGGCAATCGAACTCGCCGTGTGCGCACATACCCTTAGCGTCTTGCAAGGTATATTTTTATTCTACGAACGAAAGCACCCACGCGTACACCCACCACCGTTTCAAATTACAACGATATCATCCAATATCTACAGCAAGTAACATTGTTTCCGCGACGTCTATTCCAATTATAAACATTGTGTTATCGCAAACAATCAGATTAATCGTTCGAATTAGTTGGTCATGTTTACTGATTCAACGCCGCTTATGCATTTCTACAAATGCCTTTTCAACAAGTTTAGTTGAAATTTATTAATATATATATACATATATATATTGATAAATGAAATGAAATAAACATTAGACAATTTTTGAATGAAAAAATATAGCTAATATGATAGCGAAAGCAATTACTTGGATGGATGTATAGACTGATTGTCTTTGTCTTATTATGCGTAGCTCTTTATCGGATAGTTGGCAGTTTGGCTCGCGTGGGTGCAGAATAACGAATAACATTACTTGTGCGTTGGTGTCAACTTCGCCATCAATAGTCGCTTTTTCAACTCGTCATCCACTATTTAGTCTCGTCCATCCAACATTTTAAATAAAAAAATTTATTTATTATTTCGAATTTGCTATTTCTGAATGAGTGCGTTTCTCAAATGCGAAATGATAACGCGAGGACATGACTGTTTAGCAGTATGTCTTTAACAAAATTCCTTCATTGTTTCAGGTAAGTCATGATGTCATGGACCACTTATAACATTCGCAATTACAATATGTCATTTGAGAAAGCCTCGTTGAAATTGATACTGCAAGAACGTAAGTTGTGCAATCGCCTCGTCATTTGACGTATTACATTCGTGTATATAGCTTATACGCTGAGCCTTTACACAAATTCTAAATACATGCACAAATATAATAAACAAACAGTTTGCAATAAAGTGTATTCAAACTTTGTTTATTCTTCAAGTTAGAATGTTAAAATTGATGGTTGGCTTATCCATCCGATTATTTGACCAATCATCAAGAAATTGAGAGTACGGTTAATAAGCAAATAAAAATAAAAAGAATTTGTTGTGGACAAAACAATGGCCATGACAATGTGAAATTGTGATAGAATTACAGGTTTAGTAAGAGCAAGCCACAAACTAATTACTGGACCGAAATGAGGGGCGGTTTTGTACGCCGCAAGTCGAGGGAAGGTTATTGATTGTATGCACCTGTACCTCGCATTCGTCTCTCTCTTGAAATCAGCATATCGCGCAACAGCATTGTGGTTCGTGATATCGAATCGCGCAGCCCATAAAACAACATTGCACCCGATAAAGCTGCTAGATTGATCCACGTATTTGTAAACTACTCAGTCATCATTGTAAAAGGTATATCCTCATCCCATCATGTTAAACTCTCTTTTCGTTTATATATATATCTCCAATTCATCAATCAACAAATTGTCATTAACTGATCAAAACATTTCTCATTATACAAGATTCTTCATCTTGTACAATTGCTTTGATCATGAGAATTGTCAGTTTTTTCAAAAATTTCCAACGAAAAATGACAACTATTCAAGGGAATCAAGCTAAATAGACATTATCATTATGAATAACTTGTTTTATTATTGTTTCAAAAAAACATGATTGAATATATATCAACTGTTTCATTTATAAATGAATTAACTGTTGGAACAAAAATGTGATTACAGAGAAATGTGTAAACAAAAGAGATACAGAGAATAAAGAAACAATACTATATAGAAACGGGTATAATTTTCTCTAGTTGTTTCGCTCTTTTAGTGACTCTTGTCATTCAATAGAACAATCAATTATAATAACTCATAAATTTCGAATAAAATAATAATAAATTAGAATCAGAAATATATAGGTTAAATCTATCTTTGTGAAAATACGAATGCAGGTCCAATTTCATTTGATATATCGGTACAATTTTTACATTGATCTGGATCGAATGTACTAAACTACGTCGTAAAAAACTCGTCAAAAATAAAATGCCTTTGACGGGTAAATATTTTTAAAATTGCAACGTTTGCGCCCTTTTTTAGCGTTTGTGTTTTTAATTAAACACTTGTATCGTTGCGCTGTAGGAGTTCCAATGATTCGATGAATTTTATCCATTAACATTGTTTGGAATCACAACTATGTGTTCACTGGTTCAATCAATTCAATTGCAACATGTACAAAATTTGAAACAATTTTGTGTGATAAAGAGCTAAAGTCAAGGTGAATGCTACCATTTTCATTTTTCCTGCACCGTTTATGTATTATATACTGTACTTTAACAATCTCAATTCAACTTGGTCTACATTGTTGTTGTTATTATTATTATTATTATTATTATTATTATTATTCATCTATATAGAATTAATGTGTCCATGATGGTGGACAAAAATTGAGCGAATAAGACACTGCAGTCTGGCGAGCGATATTGTCAAATATATATATATATATATATCTAAGTTAAGGATGTGGCGCCCTGTTCAACAGTCACTCACAATGAATATATGAGAAATATGACCAATTTATAATTTTTTTCCTACACTTTATATACAATCAAAATAATAAACAACATTTTTATTTGTGTGTTGAAAATGATGGTAGAAAAGTATATTTTGATTGGCACTAAAAAGTTAAACTTGATTCGAGGAATCACAGATTACTGAGTTTGATCTTTAGAGTTGACTTTTAATTGAAGGTTCGATCGTGCAACAAGTGTGATCCCTCGAGGTCTCGAATAGCTTGAAAGTAGATTGCGCGTACCAAGACTTGTCTTCGACGCTCTTCTCCCGACAAATTTCATCCACGTTATATAAATAAAACTCATTTTTATAAACTTTACCTCTTTAATCTATACTGGACAATGGCAACATTCGCGCATTCAACTTTTAAACTTGTGAGATTGGGACCCTCGTCAGATCCTTGTTTATATTTGTTCAATTGTAATGTCGTCAAAACAAAAGTGGGAATTTAACATTTGATGATGAAATGTTTATT
The DNA here is from genome assembly GCA_025266255.1 of Trissolcus basalis. Classification (NCBI taxonomy): domain Eukaryota; kingdom Metazoa; phylum Arthropoda; class Insecta; order Hymenoptera; family Scelionidae; genus Trissolcus; species Trissolcus basalis. The sequence goes on along the minus strand of JAAMPD010000724.1, from coordinate 31,653 downwards.
TCTTTGTTATAGGCGCGATATTCTATTCGCAATAAACTCGAAGAAGTGATCGCAATAAGTTTGCCTGTCTCCCTTAGGCAAGATAGTATAATAATCTATTTTAGCATACGAGCGAGAATCTTCCTGAGGCGTACACAACAAGGGTCAGCTCGACCTTTTATGACTGCATATTAGAGGGTATGTAGACCCAAGAGTTTCTGCACTCAAATATGTCGCTCGTTCCATCTCTTTGCTATGAATTATTTACGGATTATTACAATCTTCGCTGCCCTTCGCAATGTGTGATATCAAACAATATTCATATTTTTCCTTTTCTTTTGTCAATCAATTGATCAATTCTACATGTCTTTCAATATCACCACTAAATTTGTTTTTTCTTCTTAATGTGAAACCTTGTGAAATATTTTTCACACTTTTATAATAAGGTTAATTAATTTTAACTCAAGTTATTACTTATAAGCGTGAAGCAAAGGAATGTGCAAATGTTCGGAGACACGCAGACACCTGATAAAATCCTCGTCTTGCTGCAAATATTTCCGATACAGAATTTGCCTTCTTCATTTGATACAACATTCAACAAAATGAATTTTCACCAAGAAGAAGAATTTATTTGCATTTTGTTGCCATAATAGGTGTGTCAACAAATTCATTGTCTGTTATTCGAAAAGTTGATAAACTTTTATAAAGTGTGTCAAATTATTGATTAATCAGATCAACTTTGATTATGTATAAGAAAATTCATTAATGAAATAATAATCTAATGAATTAAATTATAATAGCTTATTCAAGAGGAGGCTGAAGTGAATTTCTGGTTCAAGTATATAATTAAAAACTGAATGATGTAATAATTTGAAAAATGAGTTTCCATGATAATCTAGTGAAAAATGCATCACTCAATTTTCATTTTAAAAGGCAAGCTGACAAAATGAAAATAGATTTAGATATTTTATATATTAACTAAAATAAGCATTCATGATACAAAGTCAATTTAAATTGAATATCGAATGCGAGTTCATAACAGTTTTTCGAGCGGTGTAATAAAATTGAAGCGACGAAAAATATAGTCGTCGTTATACAACGGCGGCCATAACGAATGCACTTGTTATCGCAGTGCGTTTTGTGCACGTGGTTGACCGCGGGCGGACAGTCGAGGAAGAACAAATAGGGGAAATTAAAAGTAATCACATATATATTTACACAGCTTATAGCCATTTCTGCGCGGACCACAAAAATTTACACACTTCTAACTCGTTCTACCATAAAACATGCACGTGTCCAATTTTAATCCAAACTTTTCAATTTCACTTCTCCTCACCTCTTAACGGGATCCATTCATTATTTAATTTCTATTAAATTTAAGCCAACTGGATTCCAATCACAGACTAATTAATCAATTATAAAATATCTAAACGTATTCATTTTATTTTTCCTATAATAATGTAAATAAAGAATAAAAACAACAAAGATAACGTATCGTTTCATGTTACTTGTTGCACAGGGCATGTTTTGTATGCAGCATAAATTTGGAAGACGTTTTTTGTCTTTTATAGTCATCAGTGTCGAGTGTATGAATAGATACACAATTTCAACATATACATTCACAAATTGAATAAAAAATGTGTTTATCGGAAAAATAATACAATCATAATGTGATGAATAATGAAAAAGAGACAATTTATATTGAAGTTTCGTCGAATGTAACCGAGCAAATGTAGCTCACACCCGCATTCGCATATGGTGGAATGTAAGTTTAGGTGTGTGTTAAGCAGCGATAATCCCTGTTTCTGGAAGCAGCATCATACGCGCAGGAACATTAGCATGCCAGCCTGAGGAGTTTTGCGAACCCGTATCATTATTCCGCATGGCTGATCGGGTTCTAGCTCCAAGCAGACTTTGCAATCAGATTATAACCATTACAATCATTTTCTCTATCTCTCTATTCAGCCGCTCCGCCAGCTAGCACACATCTCTATTCATTATTTATTTTTCCCCCAAATAAGTCAAACTTACTATCAATTACAACATTCATCTTTTAACTGAATTTAAGTGAAAGATACTTGTACAATCGTTTTTAAGAGTTCTTATGCATCACCTGTCACGTAATCCCCCAAGTTCCTATCCGTACATTCTTTTGCGCTAAATAGGAAAGAAGCGTCCGTCTGATGCTATTATGAAATCTTACAATACATAAATAAGTTTTTCATTGTACATTTTCAAAATCAATTGAGCACTTTAAAAACGTTATTCTTTGATTTTTAATAAGAACTTGATCGTTCAAAAGTGGGTTGGAAAAAAAAGAAGAAGAAAAAAAAAAAAACATTTATTATGTTCGATGCGGAAACTTGGAATCGAAACCCTATTTTCTGTTTCCGGCAGTAGTAACTCGGTAACTGAAAACAACATTGAAGCCACATTCATGAATGTGCAACTAATGTAGAAGTAACAAACTCCGGCTTGAATTCGCACATTCATGAATAGAAGTTCAATATCGAGTTTGTAATTTTGCTTGCAAGACATTCACGAGCATGGTTTTAACTAATTATTATTATTATTATTATTATTATTCTATTAATAAATTTTGTATCAAATTGCTCTCTCCGAATTGTTTATCTAGCACAATACTCTTTTCATAACAATCATCATGACAGACACAGAAAATCTCGTTTTCTGAATAAAAACAACATTCATCTTGAATTGAAGTATTATTTTCTCAAATGAAAACACTAATGTCTCTAGAACAAAATTGTTGTTATTTTTACAGTCCAGTTTATATTACAATTCTTTGTACGATATTTCGTACCGGATATACATACATATTTATAATATCCTCTTAGGACCAAACACTCTATACTTGATCAGACAATACGAATAAATAATACGCAAGCGCGCAAATGCTCTGCCAACCGGCCCACCAACACATGTTCAATTATTCCCACGCTTTTCACACCAAGACGGTGTGATTTATTGCCTCTTCTTATATGTTTAATATCAAAAAGCCAAAAATGATACGCAATTTATATATAACGCAAATTGTTGTTGTATCTTAAGCGCCAATCTATTTGAACAAAAATATTCATCATGTATAAACAAATTTATTTACGATTTATTAATCGTACTTGACAATATTCAATTAGTATATGACTGAACAAAATGTCACAATTTAATTTCACACAATCAATTACAATATAACTATAACACTTTTCTTTGAAACAGAATTTAAACTTGTCGAAGTGACATTTTAATTGGTGTAAAATGTAATTATACTTATCAATGGCATCATAAATATAATGTGATACCAAGAAGTTAAAGTTGCATATATACATTTTGTCATTTATATTCAAATGTTTAGTTGTGTTCACATAAGTAAGGATCAGCATTTTTAAATGGTATATGCTCTAAACATTTCTTCAAAGAAAACTACTGTTTCAGTAGTTTGCTCTTGGTCCGTACTCTTGTATATCCAAAGTTTGACGCTGTTCGTTTCGTTTCATTCTCTTTGAAAAAGAAAATTTTTCAATTTTATTCTCGAACTGTACTGCCGCCGCCAAAGTTCGTTTGTTAATGATTCTCACTCCAACACATCTTATTTTTTATATAAGAGAACAAATTGTAAGTCATTGTAATTCATTTTATATCGAATAAATGTAATATTTAAGAACGATTAACGTGGTTAATTAGCTCATCAAGTTATACTGAATCAGACATTCGTTTATACTGTTAGTAAACTCATCGATGATTGCTAGTTGAATGATTGAGTGCCACTTTCCAGAGGTTTAGAAATAAACCCTCTATACACTTTTATACCTCAATAGACTCACACTATAATATGTATTTAGGACGTTATCCAAAAAATCATGAAAATTTGACTCCAGTCATCATCTCACGTTATTCAACAGTCAAATATTATAACCAGGCTGAAATATTTCAGTTCAAAATTAAATTCAATCACAATCGTTTTTGGCATTCATTCATGTCATTGATTTTCGATGCACACGAAACAGCCAAAAATGCGGTGTTGTAAATTATTGAAATAATAATGAATTTGTTATAAATTGATAAACAATAATAACATTGGTATACACTCCCCCCCCCCCCATACATTTAAGTCTTTTATTCATTTTAAATCACAAAGACATTGAATTAAATCAAATTTTGAGAAAAATATTTGTCAGATAAATTTTTTATTTTGTCTGAATTTGTTGTCCCGTTTACAAGTCTTATAAATATATTATACTGTATCAAACTTATATATTTGTTGAAACAAGTTATTATTCTAAATATAAAAATAAGATAAGCTATTACATGGGCATAACTGCGGATTTTCGAGCAATAATCAAATAAATATGAAGAAAAAACTTGTCTATATGAACGATCGCTTTTTGCATTGTAGGTGTACCCACGTCGCCGTCATCCTGACCTGCCAGAGAAATCCTCATGAAAGACTGGGAACTCAGTACTCAAAATAGTATCGGTATTGTAAACATTAATTTTTTCGTTTATACTTTCAACTTTTCTTTTTCTTTCAGTTTCATGTTTCTTCAATCTTTATCTCTTTCGGTAAAAGGTCACACGTAGAAAAATGGAAAAACAGAAATTGTTTATAAGCGACGTTTCACCGCTTTTTCTGCAGATAAGTCGAACATTTTTTTTTTGTCTCAGTCTATATTCGGAGCAAAGACAACATTTTTATTTGACAGTAATATGACAAAACATCATTTTCTTACTCTATTATAATTTTATCTTTTTTCATTCATCGTCATTGTGCAAATAATTATTTCGGCCAATATTTTTCTCCGTGTACCTATACTCAAGAAGAAACTAAAAAACACGTAGATTCAATTCAAATCAATTTCTTTTTTACTTATAATAATCTTAGGGATCTGTGTCATTCTGATAATTAACTAACCTTGTCAAGTGCAAGTGATATTGATGGTGGCGGTAATTTCACATTCAAAATTGGAATGTCAAATATAAATAGTTGATGCTCAACATTAAGAAAAGGGAAAATAGCTTTATTATATATCGACATTTAGCATTCTAAATAAGGGTTGAAATTTCAAAAGCTGTAATGGTCTACTAGACATTGATCATCTTTTCAATCTTTCTTTCGACATCCACTTTTTCAGATTTTTCTTTTACTTTAACAACATATAAATTGCTAATATAATACTGATATAAATGCTTTTTTTTGTCTATGTATATAGTTTTTTGAACATAATTGAATGAGAGGGAAATCAAAAAATTTGGTCATTTTGATTATTTGATATCAGGTGACAATGAAGGTCGCAACTCAAGCTGATATATTAGCAATAATTTATTTCTAGCGTTTAAAGTTCTCCAATCAATGTGCGACATCAACCACAAGTGTTGCAATATACCCTTTCAGTGGCTGCTGGAGAACCGGTTGGCCTCGATACAAACGGCCCGTGTGCTATACACATGTGCGTGCAACCGTCTTGTCAGTGTACATACAATCAAACTCACCTTTCTTTCTTATCCATTTTATAATCATTTCAAAACAATTTTTTCTTATATATTTTCTCTATTCCAGTATATTTTAAATTTCGATCAGCTTTTTTTTTTTTGACCATATTAAACTTTTTCAAAAGTATCTTTTTTTAGTTGCCTGTCGGAAGAAAATGTTATGGTGTAACATAATAAGATAACTTGAAGATTGTGGAAAAATATGGTTCAAGTATTTTTTGTAAAACATTTTGTGATTATAGGAGTATTTAGGTTGAGTTTAGAGAATATAATTGATGCGAGGTTTGATGAACGTAAATCCTAACAAGAGAATGGCATCTTTGTTGTCAGGATTTGCACAGTTTAATTGTTCGTCATAAATTGTGAAATATATCGGTGTCTGGGTAAACGTAATGCACTAGCGTTGTGCTCGCGGCTGCGTTCGTATACGATGCGATGCAACGGTGCCGGTTAATTCAGTTAGTGAATACGGAAGGCCGGTATTCTGTGGTAGATAGCCACACTCAGAGGGGTCGACAGCGCTGCCCGCGGGGGTGAATGGTAGCGGCGGCGGCGCCGCTTCCGGCAAATTTCGCTGAATAAGCTTTCGTGCAAACGCGCCTGGCATTCGCGACCATTTGTACACTCGCTACCGTTATGTTTCAACTATCATAAAATTACACGCCGTTTAATAACCGTGTGCGCACACATCTCAACGCATCCAACTATTGTTCTATTAAATATTTATCCTTAGAGACTACTGAATTCATGTTTTGTCTAATTAATTATCATTATTTCATTGCCACTTTTTCTTTGAATAAAATAATAGTTTGTTGAAAATGTTTACACGCACTGATACAACAAATTTCCGCTTAAATGCTATAGACAATTGGATAGATTAGTTTAATTAATACAAATTATAGAATCAATATATACACGATTGATAAAAACAAAATAATAATAAAAAAGGTGGCGTCGATTTAACGTGACGTGCGTCCAATTCAGGAGGTGTCTGGGACATACGACACAAGATAACAGGAAGCAGGTTGGGAAAATACGAGCACACGATAACGGCAAACACGTATACGCTGGCCTATTAATCCAACTGACGTGTCACACTGATCTATCATTGTCCTACCAGACGTGATATACTATACATTTGTCCAAGATGCATAACACTAGTATGCCAAGTCTAATCACTTTCTATTCTAAATAATTAGCATGTCAAATTCAACCTCTGAAAAGGTTTTCACAGTGTTGTACATATTAAGATTGAAACAAAACTCTGGCCACGCCAAAGTTTGCTAAACAATTCTTGCTCAATATATAGCAGCAGCGTTTATTACAAAAGGACACACGAACGAGGCGGCGGGCATGCCTTTGCGACAACATATGGACTTGCTTGTATATTCGCAAGGCCAAGTGAGCTTTCAGTTGAGTTTAACTCTGAGAAAGCGAAAGAGAACAACTTTGAATCCCAAACAAAGCTCCGTTGTTCAAATACGCCCGCGTAAATGACGTTACTTTGTCTTACAAACGTTATACTAAATGAATATACTCACTACAATTAGCTCAACCTATCATCATTATCATTATCATATTCCTTTCAAATATAATATTAATTTTGTAGGACAAAAAAAATGTCATGATCCATCAAAAGAAAAGTCGTGACAAATGTGAGAATAAATGAAGCTGTAGATGATGGAGACTTTGTCTGTGGTCAATCAAAGCAATGTTACGCCGCGCAAAACCAATAATGTTAACCTCAAGTTCCTAAGCAATCCTCTCGGGCCTCAAGCTCACGACTTAATGACCTCGCTGTTCGGCAGTCAGCCAACTCGAACTAACTTTTGTTTTAAGATATGATTCCTTAGTCCTACTACTTTCATCAAGTTTCTACTCAAAAACAAGCCATTCAAAACTGGCCCATGAATCAAAAGCGCACTTACGAAACAGTTCAAACTAAAATGTCCGTATTTCATTACCGGCCATCCAATAATCATGTTCAATATAAAAAGTGCAATTTCATAGAAAAAACTCATTTACTTTGGATACATCTAACTTATAATCGTATACATCCATTGAGCATATACTGCTGGTCTGTGCTTTTGCTTGCATGTCACATATTTAAGCTCACGTTTTTACGAATCAACACGATTCTAATTTTCACATATGTATATAAGTATACTCTTGTTATTATTGCCCTCACAATTCAGCACGATAAAATAGACTCTGTTGGATTATCAAATTATGTAATATTCATTTTTATCTTGGATTATGATTTAAATTATAAAAGTTGTTTCATTTTTTTGGCACTGTGGCTAGCGGTCGTTTGCTTGACCGAATTGAAAGTAAACAAATGTGAGACAAGTAAAAGCAAGGCACAAGAAACGTACGGCACATTGTCGACGTCACTTTTGCTATTTATATTCGACGCCGGGGACATTCAACTTGTTTGCACCCCCGCGCGTCCTTCTTTTCTTCTCTCACACTCTATTTTTTTTTCAATTTGTCTACAAAATATATTGTCAAATGGCCAATTTCATTAATCAAAATATTGTCATCTTTAAAGGTGATGATGATAGCGAAAGCAATTGTTTAAAAGTATATCTAAGAGTTTTGGCTCACGTTTACGGGCAAGTGTTGACTGTAAACCTTAGCTTTGCCGAATGTTATCTTGTCGACAAAGCAAAGAGTAAGAGGAGAATGTACGTCGGGACTACCTACACGCTAGTGGATGCGGAAGGGATCGCGGCCAGAGGGGACCGCTTATCGATTTTGTCGTCGCAGACACGCCGGGTCCTCTTTCTCAGCGTTAATCCAGATCCAGCCTTTAGTTGCTACTTCGAGTCATATGAAAAAAAAAAAAAAATTACATTTCTTTGACTTCTGACTCAAGTCAACAACTATTCTAATCAATTTGACATTATTTCTTTAACACACGTCAACTTTGATTTAAATTTGTTTGTTCCATCAACACCCGCGAAGATCGAAAGGCTATCTAAATTCGATCGTCTACAAAAAGCGTTGAGCTTTTGTGGAGTTGTGAGCCAAGAAAGAGAGAAGCGCCAACCAAGCGACACCTTGACCCCAAACGCTTTTCTTCTCTTGCCGCCGCTTTCTCTCTGTTTTATTCTCTCAAGACAAAGAAGCAGCAGCAACTTTGTTTGTTTCTATTTCTTTTTCGCCTTAACTTGATTTTTCTTTTATTATTTCAAAAAGATTCAGTCTAATTTGAATATGCCAATCATTGAATTGAAATGTAATTTTGGACGTGTAATGAAGACTAATGAAATATCAAGAAAGCAAGAGAGTTTGGGCTAAAATCGAATTGGTGGAGTCAAATTATTTGGCAATTAATGCTTACGAACGGGACATGATAAAAACAAGATTCATCTACTTGGGTTCGAACGGCTAGCGCCGTTCATGGTAAGCACGAAAGTCAAGTAGCGACGATAATTGAGGTGGATTTGAATTGCGGGGCAAAGTTGCGAGGTCGGATCTCGCAGAGGAAAGGCGCCGTGGATTACACGCCAGAGCGAGCGAACCAGACAGCGGCCTCATTGTCCTACACTAGTTTAATTAATGCAGCCGCGCCCTCTCATCCAAGCACCAAACCCTTCAACTCATTCTATTCTCAGTCTCTATTTCTCCCTCTATTCATTTTAATACTTTTCTCTCTCTTTCCATCATATATACTCGCACAAATATCTATATATACTGATAAATTCACAAATGAAAGTTGTTAACTGTAACAACATTTGTCAAACGTTTTTACAGTATTCATCTATTTCGTCATAATTTACTCCAACTACCGAGTTTCACTTCTGCGTTTAGATTTGCACTTTGATTACAAACATAGTTATAAGTAATTAAGTACGAATGTGCATTTGTTTCATAACGCCCCATATAGTATATACGCTCTGACGAAACAACTGCTTTTGCAATTTCTTATTTCGAAGAAAACACACTCTTAGAACATAATAATAGATGATCAGTCATTATGATGAGTATACTTGTTGTATGTCATAGCCGCTGACAATCAAAATCATAACGAGGACCAACCAAAAGTAATCTAATACAATAACAATAAGTGATATGTTATCAAAATTGAGATTAAACAATTATTCAACATTTCAAAATTGTATTTAATCATGTATAGAAATGCTTTTAATTGCCTAATACACTTGATTTAGTGTCACAATGTTTCTAATCAATGTATAGGACCTAAACTCGTTTTCGCACTGTAACCTATATTCATCAACTTAACACACTATAGAAATGTTAAAATATACTATACAAATGTTCATTATGTCGCTCTTACCAAAGCTTTAGAATGAGACAGACACAAAGTCCAAACTTATTTGTGTCTAATTACCACATTTCATTTTTAATACTTGTATATTATATTTTCTGATGTTTATTCACGATATTTCAACATCTCTTACAATGTACACTGTTTATCAATTTAAATGCTGACTTTTCAGTAAATTAAACCATTTTTAAAAATTGATTTATTTGAAAAGTTGAGATTAAAAATGAAAATTCGATTTTCGATTAGCTGGTGTATATCAAAGTGATATAAACGTGTGGATATATATGTGTAACGTGAGCAGTCACGCGAATGCTTACAAATTGAAGACGCTAATTTACGCTCGAGACTACTGCAGACGTAGTTTGGCACTAAGTTTTGCTTATTAACTCGAACTGTTTGCCAGCAAGCTAGCGTCTAACAAGGTAAACGATGTTTGGCAATTACCTCAACTAAATGATTCTCGCAATAAGGCGCCAGGCAACCTTCCGATTCGCATCTATAACGGCCAGTGCGACTCATGCGCAACTTCCGAACCCATGCGCCCTTGTCATTAACTTGAATTAATCATCAATCAGTTGCTTATTTCTTCTCTCTTGTCTATATATTTATACATCAATGAAATATTCTTATTTTAAATCTATACCACAACTTTTATTTTCTATCACTTTTTTAATCAAAAACATGTTAGTTGTGTAAAGAAAGAATTTCTTTTTGTACAATAACAAAAAATAATGTTTTACATGTTTTTATTTGCGTGTTCTGATTTGACGTTAACATCGAGTGGAGAGAATAATTGAGCATCGCTCACAGACTGCATGCTAAATTGATTTCTTGGAATCGTTGACTCCGCGAGCGCGTAATTACAATTGTTACATTTTTCACATCAGACTCGGAAAAAGCGCGTTTTCGTTTTCGCTCGAAAAAGATTTTGCTAGCACGATGAAAGGCAGACACTAATTAAAATCGTTCTTCCCGGACGCACTTTTTTCGACATTCGTCTCTTGTATTAACGAGCCAATTTTCTATCTTTTATGACTCTTTGATTGGAATATTTGTTTCGTCAAATAGTCTACTTAATTGTTTAATTGTTTTTCAGTTAAATCGCAATTGGAGTCTTGATTCGATTTTGATCTCAACATGAAATTTTGAAACAAATTAGTTTAAAATGAATAAAATTGGATTAATTCTGTGGATGAAACGAAAAATAACATAGAGTCTTATCTCAACTCAGAGATTGTATTCGCGTACAAACAGTCAAACATTAGTCATGATTAGAATGCTGAAAGTTTACTATATTCTCCGGAGTCTTTGTTGATTCCATGAGAAAACCGGTTGTCGATACGCACCGGTTGCACAGAAGAAGAATCACCGCGGTTCACTGACTTGGCCCCGTCTGGGAGTTAGCACTTGAGTTACGCTGCAAATCCACGTGATCTCACTCAATTCAACGACAATTTTCTCTCTTTTCAATTTCATCCAATTTAAACAATCACATTTTTTTATTCCCAATCATATTTGTCAGAATAGAGTTTTTTTTTATCATCAAATCCAAAAACATGTCCGTCGTGTTCAATAGCTTATAGTAATTATTACAAACAATGTTAAAAGTAATATGAAAACATGTTCATTCAAATGAATTTGACATAAAAGAGAAACATGATGGTACAACTAGAGTGTTTTCAAATTGTTTCTATACTGACTATTGATGTTATAAAAAGAACGATCGTTATGAAGAGAAAAGAAAGAAACCAAGCAGTGCATACAAGTGCAGAATGAAAAAGTCTTGATAAAATGAAGCTCGTTATGTGAGACGAACCACGAAATCGTTAATTATTGTCGTCGTTCTGGTGTAATTAAAGCGCAACATTGAGACGTTGAATGGTAACTTTCAAAAGCAAGTGGGGAAAACGCCCCAGGCGAAAATTCATTCATGCATAAGTAGCATCACGAAAATGGCACAACCTGCATTGAATCAAACAAATTCGCTGTTACAGCTTATTTTCATTTCAACCACTCAAGTTAACGAGGCGTCACACTTTTTAATCACAGCTCAAACTTGACGAGTTGCGCCATTCAACATTTATCTACAGTTGTAACAATATATTTTTGTTCAAATTTTCAATAGACTCTATAAATCAAAAAGGTACATGTGCGTATTCCTAAAGCATTAGGAGACACGGCTGTAAATTGTTTTCACAATTGCAACATTTTTTAATCCATCTCGAGGGTTCATCTCTATATTACTATCTCTATATCTAATTTTTCGCTTAAAAAAAAGTACAATAATATCATCATATATTACAAAAACCTTGTTGCTCATGGTGTAATTATTATTTCATTTTATTCGATATCGACGATAGTTACACACTAAACCAAATATGTCAAACAAAATGAGCATTATTTCTTGATAAATAATCTTAATCGTATTTCAAATTAGTCCAAATTAATTGCCGCATCCGGGGGAAAAGTAACAAGATTTCATCTAGAAAATGCTGCTAAATTGTCGGCGCTTTAAATAATGCTTCCTATATGATGTGTAACTTTAGAGGGTGAAGAGGAAGTGTTTTTCAGTCAACACTCGAGTATACACCTACATATATATATATATATATATATATATATATATATATATATATAGATAGATAGATAGATAGATAGACAAGAAGCGATACCTGCCGATACGCCAGAACAGGAACCCGGAGACATCAAGAGAGAGAGAGAGAGAGGCGATATATAATGTTCTGCGATNTTAAACGGGACGCATTCCACTGAAGCCATCCTCCGGCTCGCGCTGCTACGAATGCTTCCGCCTCCCGGTCCCGCAGCTACCGCCCCCGGAATCGTTATTCGCCAAATTTACAGCTTACCTATAGCAAGCCCTGACCAAGACATAATGCAGCGCAGTCCGGATAGTTTGTGCAATTTGTAACGTCATTATACGACCTGCTATTCTGCCAGAGGCTGAATTGACTTTGCTTTTGGCATTTCTCCTACAATTGTAATGCAAAAAATAAGTATCATCCAAAATGTACATTTTTTTTCAATTTCTAGAAAATATGCTATAATATATTTTGTTTGAACACTGTAGAGAAAGTTTTATGAGTATACGAACAATCATACAAGATTCAAAATTTGTAAGCAGTGTATGTTTTCAGAATTTGAACCTTGTACGATTTTGTTTTATTTTAGGTCTACGAAATGTCAAGTTTATATATAGCGGAAAATAAAATTTGATTGGATACAAGAAATAAAATATTTGATTGAGTATGCGTGTGATCGAATTATCAGTTATAAGATTGGTATAGTGGCGAGTTGTTATAATGAACGATATCCTGAGAGCACACACTAAAAAATGTAGAGTCGCGTTAGTTATGAGAGAAGCCGGTGCGTTACGTATGCAGGAATGACTCGGTCCGTATGCCATCGTACGGAAGCATAGATCATGGCGGATGACACATGGTTGCATTCAGTAGTGCATGGTATAGGGTGGACGAAATGCGCGGATGAAGGATATGGAATGGTCGCTCGGTCGGCCGAACAGTGCGATAGGGGCGTTTCGGTATGTCGGCCAAGACCGCAACCCGTTTAAAGCCAAGTTTCCAAAAATCTAATTTTTTTGTTTTTTTCAAATGAAAAGTCGATTTCAAAAAAATTTGTGTTAGAAAAACTATTTTTGAAATAGTATTTGTAAGAAAATGACAAAGGCGAAAAATATATCGCGGGATGAATGGAAGAGTGATTCGCGGGATGTTTTTGGCCGCGAGATATTTGGTCGAAGCCTGAATGACGGAACAGCACTCCTCCCCAAGGCGGAGTAAACGCCCACGTTGTACTCCCCACTTCCGGTAGCGCGAGATGCACCGATATGAGATATCAGCAACCACTTGTTGCTTGTTGACGTTCACGCTTTTCATTTTATCTATAGTTGTAATGAAAATTGGATGATGGTTAATCGCAGGCTATGGGCATTTTTGTTGCAGGCAGTGCGGTGGCTGCAGCCGACACCATTTCCTCGCCGTGGACTCCTGCTAGTTCCGGGCCGCCGCCCGATGCCAACGGCTCCGGCTCGGATACAAAGAATCTCGATGTTGGCGAAACCAGTGATGTAAGTATATTGTAGATACTCATCATTATTATTATTTGCATTTAATGTCCGATATACAATAATTGAGCGTTTGGACCAACTGTAATGGTAAAGAATGTCCGGGTCCAGCTAACCCGACAGAAAAATGGCCACCACGCGTTCCATGCATTCTTCTCTTTCGGTTCCCTTAATTAACTATCATGCACCACATGTTTATATTCTCTGCAGTCTTTTCATCAACCTCCGTAATTATTTTTCATCGTTGATGACTCTCATATGATTTACTTTTAGGACGAGAAGGACCTGTCGGCGGCGGATGCGGAGGGTGTCTGGTCACCGGATATCGAACAAAGTTTTCAAGAAGCTGTAAGCATATATCCACCATGCGGCCGACGCAAAATTATTCTTTCCGACGAAGGAAAGATGTACGGTAAGTTGATACCATTTTATCTCTACGAAATTGTCCTTTGTCCCTATTGATTTAATATTTGACATTTAATATTTGAATCACAAAGTATAAATATATTTATTGTTGAATCAACCGAGCATAGTGAACTAAGTGAACAAATTCCATGCATCCACCTCTATTTCACGACGACATCAGCAAAAGCGTCGTCGTTATTGCTTGATACTGAGGTCAGTCTACGTGACCGAGTCGATATTGCTTGTCGTCGCCACCAACACCAGTGCGTCCATTCACCATCGCACCGCCATTCGAGCAAAGAACCTCGCGAAACGTCTGGACCACGATCTCAGTGGCGTCCAATTGAAATGCAGACGCAATTCATACGTGCCGGACCGACCAACTCAATCATCAATCCATTTCATAGTGTGTGCAAAAATTGCATTCCCATTTTTTTACATCCAATTCTCACATATATATACATATATATATTTTTTTTTTCAACATTAGACTTTCGCGAACAAACATTTAACTATATACACGTAAACCCTATATACTTAACTGGTTTTTCCTATTAGCCACAGATATATTAATATACTAAGCGCATCTATGCATTTTTATCTTCAACATAGTAGTGTTCAACAAGATTAGCAATAAACTTATAATCACCACTGAAATACGTCCTCACAGAGATGATGATGATTATTATTACGTTCTTGAAACAAAGGATAACGAGGTGCGAAGATGCCTTAAACACGATCATTGATCCCTCTGTAGAACTTCATCTTGATCCGCGCGTCCTTGCTTCCGTCGAGAGCCAATAAATGATCAGCAAGCTTTAACAGAATTGAATATCCCCGGGCAATATACCACCTCCGCGACTTCCGCACAACACAGTTCATTTATTTCTTTTCCTCTTTCAAATATCAACATTTGATTACACCATACGCAACAACCAACAAGTCGAACAAAACAAAACAAAAACAATACAGTAGCAAGCTCGCACAAAAGTGTGTGTATTTTTTCTTTTCCTTTTTTTTTTGTTTTTTTTCTTAGAAAGAGAGAGAAAGAGAGTCAGAAAAATAGGCACACACACACACACACACACACACACACGCATCAAGCGTTAATTTCAAACGAGAGATGAAGCATCACAAAACGGTTCGCGTAACATGATTATGTTCGTCGACTCTTTGAGGCAACGAGTATAGTCTCGGCCCGACAAAGGTCTCAAAGGATCTTGCGAATTCCATTTTAACGAAGGAAGGTTGCAAGTGGCGTCTATATGTATATATACATATATATATATGTATAAAATAAAAAAAGTATACATCAAGTATTGTGAGTTTTGGCGCGAAGAATTGAATGATCGTAAGCATAGATGGTGACGTTACACCACATGTTATTTTGTAAGGGCAATATTAAAAAGTGTATTTTCGTAAAGTGCACGGTAGCAACGTCGGCAGTTTCCGCGGGTCTTCCATATCGCATCCTCGAGCATGCATTCTTACCCCCGACGCATTCCTTTTACGACGATGGCTAAGCAAAAATGCGCTCGGCGAAACGTTAAGCAGCAGCCCTGCATCCCACATATTTTGCATTTTCAAATGTCGCTGAAATATGCTCGAAACAGTAACTCGTTCTCGCGACTTCATTTATTCCGCCTGCGTCAGTTTTGAAACCTGATTTCCTTCGCCTCTATAGCTTTTTACAGATTTTGCAAAAGATTTTGCGAGGAAAATATTTAAGGCTCACGATTTATGAATATTTCCTTGCGAACGTATATTAGGAATGGCACTTTGTTGGGGACGACGAGTGAGGGGCAACGCGAAAGGTAATGTCCGACTATCGACCGGGTGCTTTCGAAACAGCTAGCTAAGCGAGATATTATGTTTCCACTTTTAACTTTAAACATTGCTTAAAAATGCCTAATGCTTTATCAAGAATTCAAAAAGTCGAATAAAATATTGATTCATTTGAATCCGAAGGTATTTGATACAGAAAATGTCAGTATCTATAATTGATTCATGATTGAGAAATAATCAAGTTGTAGTATTAGATGAAAACTCGCTGAATTCAATATAAAACGCTGACGATTTCGTGTATATTTTCGGGAGAGATGTAATTTTTGCCAGACAAAGTGTATGCGCCCTTGATATTGCAGACTAACCGAATCGCGCGCGTTTTGTTGGATGCGCTCATGAGGGGCGGACCGCCGCAGCGACTGATGTAATAATCCGCGTCCGCATCTTGTCAGAACGAAGAGTAGTCGCCTTTGACATAGCCTAGAGTTTAATTAAACTCGAGTTTAATGCCCAACTAGAATGAAAACTTTTGTTTGCCAGCGTAACCAAATTGTATATTTATTTTGATCTGTGTGGAATAAGTGTGAAATCGGTGGATGAAAAATAGATGATGGCATGATAAAGCGTAAATATGTAAGTGGCATAAAATTTGCCAGGAGTTGTTGCTTTTTATTTCCTCTCTTCTACTGCAATCGGACGTTAATACAAAGCCGTCTGAAGCTTTTATTGAATATTGTTCATGACAAGTCTTGCAAAAATAATGGTTCGCTGAAGATGAATCTAGGGAATGTCATGCACGCACTGCAGTCTGCTAACCGAATTTGAATATTCGCGATATTTTTGTTATTCTACAAAACGTATATATGTCAAAATTGAGATATATAGTAAGCGTGCGTGTATATCCGTGAAATTAACAGCGGTGCAGAGGCTTATTGTCAATAAATGAAAGCATCAGGCAGTTATATAGGAATAGAGACAACAGAGGGCAGAAGAGGGGAGCGAAGGGTTACGTAGCCGGATGGGGTGAGAAGAAGCAAAGTAGAATGAGGGGGAGGGGGCTCGAATGGAGCTCGATGTGGGTGGCTGGGGTGACTGTAGCCCCGAAGGGTGGCGAAACTATGCGAAGAATGTGCAATTAGTGAACAGAGAGAGAGCGCGCGGGCGCGCCGAGGGACGTGGCAGGGCGAGGCGCCGGGTGGAAAAGGGCGCAAAGAGAGAGAATGCCGCCAACGTAAGCGCATCCCGTCTCCAAGAAAATGGAAAGAAAGGAAGATGGATGGAACGACGCCCAAGGGACCCGGCCTCTTTCTCGCGTTGTCACGCTGTCACCGACAAAACTCTTTTTCCACCTCTCGATGTATCACCCAAAACGCTTTCCAATCAAATTCTCTATTTCTTTTTCTTTCATAATATAATATCAACCAATATCTTGGTTATATTCCTCTAATACTCATCATCTCATCAATTGTCTCTACACTCATCAACTTGCTTCTTACATATTTTTTTATCACCAAAACATTTTATACGCGCTGGTTTACATCACAGCAAGTTATTCGATGTCTTGTTCACAACTCCGCCGTGAAATTTGTTCTCGCTTAGTTTATGATTTTATAACCATCCGCACACGTGGGATTATAATCTCGAAAACTATTTCATCGATTTAAACCTTTGGGCTCGGCTGAGTTGCTTTTCAAACAAACTTCTTCAAACCACTCTTTTCCTAAGCTTTATTATTTTTTTTTTTTTTTTTTTTTTTTTGTATCCCATCCTCAGTTGAAAATAATTCCTCTTAATCAATAATTAATTTTTACGATCAAATAATAATAAAACTGAGGGCGACGATGTAAAGAAGACCAAATGTTTCGCCCTCTATGCGAAATGCGATGGTGGCACTTGTTACTCGCTGATCCACAATGATAATGGTCTTTCTTGATGTTAAATTGAGCATCAGCCAAGTGGTGATTTACGTTGATTGGCCGTCACATGCAGTGTAAGTCAGCTTCTCTGCTGTGCGCATTTACATTTGCGCGACATCGATTCGTCAACTTGTCGCGTCTTGTCGAATCTTGTTTTCAAAAATCAACACCGTTTACTTTGTTATTTGCATCTTCAAAAAACATTTTTTTCTTATACAAATAAAGCAAATCTTCCAACCGACACAAATATCAACTTGATATGTGATGCATTGTGTTGTCAAATTTCTATAATTGTTTTTTTTTTTTTTTATTGATGAAGCAGTTGCGAGAAGCAATTAATGTCAGTGCGGTCGGCCTCATGGCGATAACACGGTCGCTCATTTATTTGAAGTAGTAATTAACTTAAGGTTAACGTTGTAACTTAAGGTATGCGCTGCAGCTCGCGAATCACGCTGAAGCGCACTTTTGCTCAAAGTCGAACGCGCGGGCAGGATCAAACGCACTCGCCGGAAGACCTTCGTGAGAACCGACTCAGTTCAACTTTTGCACTATTTATCGTCTTGATTGACTCGTATCCCTTCTTAAAATACATACAAAATAATATTTCAATCTTTACTTGATTCGATTTTATTATATTTATCATCAAATCAACAATCATTTGGAAATTGAGTAATTGCACAGCTGAGTCGGAATTTCGGATATTTTCATCTCAGTGCTATCAAGAGGCGACGGCGGTGGCGCTAGAGCATGTTCTCCCATATTTCTAATCCATTAGATTGCGCGAAGCCTAGACTTAGCACTTGTCATCATTTTGACTAAATAACTACTACTAATAATATTTTTAGATATATCCCGCCCCAATTCAATAGTTATATATTTAATGTTGTAATATAATCTATGAATTATTAAGCGACAAAACTGTGATGAATAGGACAAAAACTATGTTTTATGATGACACTCTGCAGTATAGATGTTGCTCAAATTGATATCACCTGATCAGAAATAGCACACAATAGTTTAATTCCCAGCTTATTAGAATTCAATTATGAATATTTGAGCATTCGCTTAATACTTGGCTTAATTAAGTTCACGACGTGAAATTCTGCTTCTCATCATAAGCAAAGTTTTGCGAGCTCGCAGTCAATAATATACAACTCCATAATAATCCAACGTTGAGACGCTAAAGTTTGAGTTTAGAGGTGCGACCGATATTGAAACACTATTGTTCAATTAAAATATAATTCCATTTGATTGTCCATCATCTTTTGCTTCCAATTTTGTCACATTGTTTTCTTCATCAGATGTACTCATTTCACAATCAAATGTATAACATGTAATGTTTTGCGACCGAATAATAAACGTTTTAAATTCTAGTCCAACATAGTTTGTTTTACAACAACGTGCACCCATGTTAGAAATCTGACATTTATTTCTCAAAAAAAAATTTTTTTTTTTTTCTGCTAAAATCTCGTTCAAATCTGTTTTGGTGTCGTCGTTGTAGAAAAGAGGCAAGAAGACAAAATCTTTTGGCTATTTAGTACAAGTTTTCGGCGTGTTTGTATTTTTGCTGCTGAACAAATTAGACTCGGTGCTTATCTAGAGTATGATTTTGTTCCGAAGCCAGAGACTTATAATTGAACGCTACGAGTTTGCAGAAAATTTAATATTTCCCTGACAGTCACCCTTTTTCCTTTGGTCGATCCTTTGAAGCGCGCATTTGCTTTATCCTTTTGACAGTTCTATTAATGACCTGCCGGAGAAATTATTTGTTCAATGAAATTGAACTTTTTTACCTTGTCTTAAGTCGAAACATTTGACCATTTTTAACTAATCTCAATATAGAATTGACATTCTGATTTAGCTAAGCATATGTATTCATATAACATTTTGTTTTCATTTTAGGTCGCAACGAGCTTATCGCTCGCTACATCAAATTGAGGACCGGCAAAACGAGGACACGAAAACAAGTCTCGTCACACATACAGGTCCTTTCGAGAAGAAGAGTTCGCGAGATGCAGTCCAAATTGAAAATGGCATCAAACGCAGTAAGTTATTGTGTTTACATCACATTGTACAAAACTATTGCCACTATCATTGTTATTATTAGTATGCATTATGATTACAATTATCATCATTTTGATTCATATACATTGTTAGTGATTAACATGTAAGCGCGGTTAAAAAGAATATTGGAATAAACTCTAGCAGTTGATTAACAAAATGCGATTGAATATATCACAAACAGTTGCAGCATCTCAGTCAAAACACCCTGTCATTTTCTTCTTTTGTTTTCATCGTCCATCCTTTTCACCCTTTGATTTCAATTGTAACGAAAGCTTTCATGTACTTGTAATTGGAAACATTCATTTTCAAAGTTCGTGATATGAAAAATTGTTTGATTCAAAGTTGATACTAGATCAATTTTTCAGAATAAAAAGAAACATTATAAAATGTAAAATTTGTTTACAAACAGAAAAGAGTCAAACGGATGATTCATTTTGGAAAAGGGCTTGGACACACTGTTAAGTCAATCGAGTGTCGCGAATTAACACGAAGGAAATAATAAAGCCAAAAGAATTGTTTGATGTTGGCTTTTTTTACAATAGAGAGAGAGAGAGAGAGAGTTAATACCTCATTATACCTCGCCTATCCATATAAAATTTAATTACATTAAACGGTCATTGCATTGACTGTAATTTATTTGATTAATTATTCTATCATTATATTTTTGGGTCAAGGAATGGGCTACTCATTTTTATCTAATCCGCCTTCAACATATCCAAAAATGAAACGAAAATTCTAAAATAAGTGTAATAAAAATATAATTAGATGATGATGGACATAGCCAATAAATTGAAAATGCAACAGCTCAACAGACTTTTGAATTTACAAAACTACAACACACACACACACACACATGTCATGGACGTTATTCATGCATGCATGATAGTGCGTTTGGCTGGTACGCATTCGGTGTCGGCAGCATAACGTAATGTTCTGATTTCCGCTTGCAGAGCGCTCACTGCCCCTATGCAAAAAAAACCCAAAGACCACTCATTGATCAGCCCCCAAAATTACATCACAATTGATGCCACTGATGCTTTCCTTTCTCTCTCTCTCTCCCTCTTTCGTTCGGTCTCATTCTCTCGGTGGCTGTGGAATGCATGTTCTACAATTTGCATTTGAATCGCAATTTTCCGCGAGTTCATCCAAAATGGCTCGCCGAACACGTCAACCAACGAGAGCGCGTGCGGCCATCCTCGAAATTCTGATACTATCGTACACGTTTCATCATTTTCACGGAATTTCATTCATCAGCAAGCAATTGCAAATATTTGCTCACCGCATTTTCCCTGCTATCGATACTACCCATCATGTTTTTTAACCCACCGCTAAATCGTATATAATTATTATGTCACTGTGATTTTCACCATATTTATTTTCATATCAATTAAATAATTATAATATCATCAATGAAACAGACAGCAATAAGACAAAAATAAAAACCTACATACTACATGTTTGACTTTGTTTTGACTTTCAGTATATAGCTAACTTTTTGGTATCAAATAATTATTATTCGGCAATCGAAAAAAAATCGCATCATATATTCAATTGATCCAAACCGAAATGCAAAGTTGTGAATCCACGAGCCCTTTATTACTCGAATTACGTGTTCTTAATCTTGCAGCAGCGTTGTGCGCAATTTCAATCAAGCTCTAATATTCTGTACGCTGCTGAATGGACTTTCAGCCGCAGCAAAATTAAAGAATGTTTAAATTAAATGAGGATGCTTCATGTCGCGTTTTCATTTAAACAGCATAAAATGTACTCGATCAAAATATATTTCTAAATAGTACCTATAACATTTCTAATGTCATCAAAAAGCCTACGAATCATTTGGCCGGTAAAGTGTACACACTTTAACAAAAATTCTAAATGTCCAATGTGCAGAATTCTAAATGTTTCAGTGAAAGAACAATTTGACAATATTACATTTCGAATAAAAAAAAAAAAAAAAAAAAAGCATTTGAAGAAAAGTATCGTCGATAAAGAAAAAGAGGGTAATTAGTTTTGCAAATTTATTAGGACGATACGGCCAGGGAGAAGACGCTACAATTAATGGCAAGCATGTCAAGTGCCCAAATAGTATCCGCTGGCGGTGCGATACACAACAAGATGTCCCCTGTCCTCGAGGGGCCCCTTGCCCTTCACGCTTCCACCCCTGTCTCCTATCCCGCAGCGGTAAGTTCCAAAACACAAGACATCCTCACATTCATTTGTTTTGTTTTTTTTTTTTCTTATTCTAATTCCAGCTTCAATTCTTTTGCATGTTTCTTTAACACATCTGCATTGTTTAATTCAACTAAAACGACTATTTTTTACTAGTTTTTCAATGATAAAATGGTTACTCACACTCCCTGCTCAGCAAAAATTTTGTTTTATAGTAACAGCTATCAATGTTTATACTTTCTCCAAGAGAACCAACCGTCTTCCTCAAATAGTACTTATATATAAATACTTATATACTCTATATTTATATATTAAACTACATATATAAACAAAAAATTGTCTTTTACATCTGTTTTTTATATAAGAAACTCATTATTTATGAATTCATACAAAACTAACAAAACGAAGACATTTCTTTTTAACATCTATATAATCAATCCATACGGTATATCCAATGCTTTGCCCTGGGGGCACTCGAGTTGTGTATTGTTGCTCCAAACGTTCGCCATTTCATCAACCATTCAAACATAATTTTTTTTTTTTCATTTTTTGTTTCATATTATTATTATCATCATATTATTGATATTAACAATAATGACGTCATCATCATCATCATCATCATCATTGTTGTTGGTTATATTATTATTTTTGAAACCCGATGAACCCATACCCAGGCCCTCATGTCAATGTTCGAATCACGAATATTTCATCGCAAATGGGTTGTATGTGCGCATTGATGTATATGCCATGCAGTAATGCAACACTCAAAACTCAACAACAAAGTCATTCATTTGTGCTCAATTACTAAACAAAAGTAATAAAAGTATAGTGGCGTTATTTTTGTTATGTACATGTTTATGAGAAAATTTGAAGTCTATCTGTTAATGAGGTGAATAATATATATGATAAATGGATTGTTAAAACTAATGTTGGATTTGAAAGGGGTTGATGAATAAAAGACTGATGTTATGATTGAATGTTTTGTAGCAATTTTGGCAACCAGGACTTCAAGCAGGACCATCCCAAGACATAAAACCTTTTCAACAAGCTCCGTATGCTGGAAAACCTTCTGCAACAGCGGTCTCTAGTAGTGACATGATACAGACACAACCGCCGCCTCCATGGGAAGGAAGAGCTATTGCTACACACAAATTAAGACTCGTTGAATTTTCGGCCTATATGGAACAACAAAGAGACCAGGATATTGTGAGCTTATTAATTTGAATTGAATTGTAATGATGCAATAATATGAATAAGATTCTTGTCTAAGACATGGATATGAATTTTGTTTTGCAGTACCATAAGCACCTATTTGTCCACATAGGAGGATCGGTCACGTATGGCGATCCACTTTTAGAAGCAGTTGACATCCGACAAATCTATGACAAGTTTCCAGAAAAGAAGGGTGGCTTAAAAGAGCTTTATGACAAAGGTCCGCAGGCCGCGTTCTTTCTTGTCAAATTCTGGGCTGATCTCAATACAAATATTCAAGATGAAGCTGGTGCTTTCTATGGTGTGACAAGCCAGTAAGTCACAAGCCAATAGTATTGTTGCATACATACGTTCTAGTAGTTATAGTTAAGCAATTTTTTTATTTTATAGATACGAAAGCAACGAAAACATGACCATTACGTGTTCGACGAAGGTTTGCTCGTTCGGCAAGCAGGTGGTGGAAAAAGTTGAGACAGAATACGCAAGGTTTGAGAACGGCAGGTTTGTCTATCGCATTAGTCGTTCTCCTATGTGCGAGTACATGATCAATTTCATTCATAAACTTAAGCACCTGCCTGAAAAGTACATGATGAACAGTGTCCTCGAAAACTTCACCATCTTGCAAGTAAGAACTTTGACAAATTAAGCTACTGAATTTACTATTTTACCAAAACAACCTTTTTTTAATTTTTTTTTTTTTTTTTTTTCTCTACCACTTACTTATTATTCTCAAATTCATTATTAAATAAACACAAATTAATTGGAGTTTATTATTGAACGTCAGTTGCATTCAATTGATGTTGAACAACAATTTAATAATTCAATTAACAACCGTGATGAATTTCGAATAATTGTTATAACAAACAGATATTGAGAGAATAAAAATATTGAAGATGATGCTGCTATAAAATATTATTGTTCAAATATTACAGATTGCTCGCCAATTCATGCATTTCAAGATAATTTAATATGATCAATTATTTGAACAATAATGAAACTATAAAATTACTTTTATTAATAAATTGATCAAATTATTATCATCATCATGATAAAAGAAAGAAAATGAAATAAATGTTGAATCTCGTTGAATGAATATTTATTTATGAAACTAATTTGAGGATTTGTCATTGTATTGCAGATCGTGACAAATAGAGATACTCACGAAACGCTTCTATGCACAGCGTACGTCTTCGAAGTATCAACGTCCGAACATGGTGCTCAGCATCATATATACAGACTGGTTAAGGACTAGTCTGGTATAAATTGCTCGCCATGCCATCCACCCCCATCAGTGCCTACCGTCACACGAAACCATTCATCTATGCACAATCATACACAACACAAACACTCCAGCCAACATATGAACACTTTTACACATCGAGACGAACAACTACGTATAACGAGCCATTGCACGGAGCAGCATTAGCAAAAGACAAACGATAAGGTGCTTTCATTATTTCATCGATATGACTTTTTTTTTTTTTAAACAACATATTATACAGCCACTCACTCGTTTGTCTTTCGTTATTAGAAAAACAAAACAAAACAGTGCAATCCGTCTAAGAAAAAACTGCTCCGGGCAAGAAGATAGAAATTTGAAGAAAGCAAGAACGAACGCCGAGCCTAGACTCTGCCTCAACGTGCATCTTTATTTTTCGGTAATAAAAACAAATTCATTAACAGCGTGATTTTTTAAAACCGAAACATTTGACGACAATAATATTGTAAGCGTGGTGTATAATAGTCCCGTTTCATTCAACGTGGAGTTGCGTTTTGGCAAAAGTCAGGTGTCGACGAGAGTATATGTTTAGTATTATACTTTTTATTCTTAAACTAGACAATAGATCAAACGAACAGACATTCACACACACAATTATACATACGTAGTCCTTAAGAGAATATATGTTAAATAATAATGCAATGGAGTAACAAGTGACATTGTTATGAAAATCATCGTGTATAAAGCTATCGACGTGATTTTTAAGTTTAACGACCGAACCGAGAAATGAAAGATGAAATCGATGCCATTGCAATTTCACTACTCGAAGCCACTTTTTTTTAGATTCGAACTTTTGTCACTCTTTTTGTTTCAATCCAAATTATCTTTATATATATATATCTTTTTTGTTTATATCACTGTTGAATAATTATTGCGTTGGTTTAACAATTTTTGAAATTATTTTGTATTGTCACGGTTGTTTCTCATAGAGTTTAACAATCGATAATGGATGATTCAACCAGCATGCTTCTGGTTAATTTATTTTTATTTAACAGAATTTAAAAACGATTTTAAACTTTTTCGCCGAAAGTGATTATTAAGATGTTACAATGGTAACTTCGCCTCTTTATGTATGCCAAAATTCTCATTGTACTTCATGTCGTGTAAAAACAACTAAGCTCTTGCAAAAAATGATTACAGATCATGTATGTATAGAAAATGTGCAAACTGACTGAATCGAGGTTGCGGACAATCATCCTCGGTAGCTAATTTTCTGTTATAAACCATCTTCGTATTTTATCTTTTTTTTCTTTCTACGGTTTTTCAAAATTGTTTTCTCACATTTTAATGATGAATTTTGTTTTCTGCTTCTATGACCATAGTCAAATGACAAACACAACGCTCAAAAATTACGAACCAGAGAAAACAAGAATAAACATCATTTCAGAAGTATATAAATGTTTATGCAATTTGCTTGGTTCGTTAATAGTTGAGTGCATACAATTGTACAAAATATTTATGTTTGTATATATACATGTATGTATATACATAGTATATGTATGTGTGTATATATATATGTGTATTTATATATTCATGTCGGAGCTGCTGTATCAATCTACAGGTGTGTCGCGCAAAAATTGATCGTCGTACTTAAACAGTCGCGGATTTAAATCTGAAAAAATTGTACGTCGAGAGCAATAATTGAACTATAGAGCAGGAACGTCAGAATTCATATCGGCTGTATTGAATGTTGGACCCTGATTTTTTGATGACAATCATTTTAATTGAGAGACCGATTCTTTGTTTTACGTTTGACAACCTTGCCGAATATTATTAACGTAAAAAAGAAGAATGATACTTTCTATATGTACTTTAAGGTTTTATATTAATATTAATTATCGTATTATTACGTTAATGATCCATTACGAAACAAGTGGCAATGTATTTTGATCTCTTTTTTTTAGTCAGAAATACGCCCGTTTTATTTTTATTTTTTTATTTATGTTTTTTTTTTTTTTTTTGCACGCACTATTATATTGTTTCTATGCGTCTTTTGTAAGGGTGAGAATTAAAAACTCGTCAAGTGAATAACCAATATTGAAATGTTATTTTGCGTATAATAATTGGCAGCTGAATTAATTGAATTTCGTATGAAATGTTTGGTCACCAACTACTGTTTTGTTATGAAAAATGCTTGTTGCAGGCTTAGAAATTTAGTTACTTCTGCGTGTCAGTTATTTAAGTTGACCCAGATTTTTGTATCATATTACGTGAAAAAAGTGTAAATTTTCAAGTCTGGCATCATGTAATTGAATCGATGATTAAATCGTAGATCAACAAAATCAATGTCAAACGGATGTTCTTGTTTGAAAATGACGTCATTACTGAGACAAGACTGAATTTCTAGGCCGAGTTAGCATTGCTCCGAAAAATAAAATAAATAATCTCATCCATCACTTTTATCAGAATCCATGATTGCATATAAAAGTGTAATTTTAATCCATATATATGTGCACACAAAATCAATGAGAAAAGAGAAATTTCACTGAAAGTGTTTTTAAAATTTGCGTAAATCTTTGGTCGCGCAGAAGTAATTTGTATTGTAAATTTGAATCAGGCAAAAATAAATTATGTCATAAATAATGAGCACAGACACTGATTAATGATAAATAATTAACAATAACGAATAATAATTTTAAAATAAGTAAATTACATTTATAAGAAAAAGATTATGAAAATATATATTTATCTATGTCTTCTGTGAAGATAGAAAATAGTACTCTCTCACTCTATATTGATGATGACAAATTTTTTTGCGAAAGACAAGATCGATAACCGACCAACAAACGAACAGCAAAACTATTTTACGATTACATGAGATATTTGCAACAAGCTTTTCAATAAAATGCCTAGTTCCAGCGAAAAACGAGCTTACGTTTAAAAGAAACAAAATGATTGATTAATAGTCGACTGCATCAGTGTTAGAACGTTCGTTCGTTTGAGTGTGCAAACTAAATCTCAATGATGGATAATAATAATTTGATATAATGCCCAATCAATTTAATTGTTCAAATAATTCTTCGATCACTGTGTGTTTGTTTTATGTATGCTGTAGTTTGATTTCTGGCACACACGCGACCCAAACGTTTGTGGCTTATTTTGTCATATCCTGGAACTGCCATATCAAAAGATTGAGCTTGATTATCACTGTGACAATTAAAAATACGATGAGAAGATTAATTAAAATAAATAGCAAAGTATATGCATTAATATACTGTGCGAGACATACATAAATCATCACCTGTATATTACATCAATTCGGCGAGCGACATACGATTCACTTCGAACAAAAAATTTGTGTTCATTTCGTTTTGTTTGTTTTTTATATATAAAAACAAATATGTATGTACATTTATAAGGATAATTAAAATTCATCTAAACAATGATGAATTTTTACGAGCATTTAATTTCAACGGACGGATGAATTTAAAAAAAAAACTTGATCACGGGCACGATGCAATTTTTGTTGTTTTTTCTCTCGATTTGAATTAATTAACGCTCGCCGAAGTTTTCATCTCAATGAAAGATTAATGAAACGATTAAATTACAAGTGAATTGATATATAAATGAAGCAAATATATCATTAAATTAGAGGTTTTAAAGTATAATAGAACTCAGTATATGTACAGTATTTGAAAAAACATGTTTATAATTTGTATGGAAAATAAATGATATGAAAATGATGATGTGAAATGTGTTATTTTCCGATTGAATTGATTTCCCTAAAAAAAATATCAAGATGTGAGTATTGTATTTTGCAAACTAATAAACATTATTATTATCACAAATTAATATAAAGTATGCGCGAGCAGAATTTTAAAGAAGATTAAAAAAAAAAATTTTTTATCATAAACATGTCACTTATATATGATGAATCAGCTTCAGCGTGGTTAAAATAGAGACACTATAGGTTCACATGTAACACAACACCGATAAAGTAGGCAACGCGTATACCAACGAGTGAACACTATATACTGATGAAAATTTAAAATTACCAAGTGACATTATATTGTAAATCATAATGCTGAAAAAATTAATATTTTATTCAAATGTACCAAACAATCGAGTCTAGTCTAGTTTATGTATATGCTGCTGATGCATAAATGCCGTTAGTTGATAACAGATGACAGAAAATTGTTTTGTTTTATATTCATTATTAACGCGCATCGGTAAAACGCGCTTTACCTTCAGTGAGTGTATTGTGTTTGTGTGTGTTGTCAACTAAAGCAACAGCATTAAAGTAGAGCCAAGCAAAATAAACCAGTTAAACAAACATATAAGGATAATAATTGTTTATAATTTTTGACATTTAATAATAATTTGTTTATTGGTTAAAAAAATATCAGTGAATTGATAAGCTTGCATGGATGATATATATACAAATTATAACCTTATATTTTTGATTATAACCTTACAAAAGAATGAGTAATACTAAAGCAAATACATCAGGTAAATGAGCTATCTAATTATATTAATATAATAGATATAAGTTGTGAAAAAAGTTAATATATGATATAATACGTGTTTGTAGATAAAGCTGAAGTTGATCCGATTCAAGAAGAACTAGCAGGGAAGGTTCGTGAAGTAGGAAACCATGCGATTTGGAGCCTTTCGAGTTGCAAGCCAGGTTTCGGAGTGGACCAGCTGAGAGATGATGCCACAGACACATACTGGCAATCTGACGGACAATTGCCGCATCTAGTGAACATACAATTTCGCAGAAAAACAACTATTCGGGATGTGTGGCTATACACGGACTTTAAATTGGACGAAAGTTACACACCCAGCAGGTTAGATACCATGTGTACAACTACAACTTTGTACGAAACATTTAATTTCATTCATTATGGTATTGATTGACATCATTTATTGATTATAGGATAAGTATAAGAGCAGGAACCGACTTCAACGACCTCCAAGAAGTGGAAGTGATGGATCTCAACGAGCCGAATGGATGGGTTGTGATTCCAGTAAAAGACATGAATGACAGGCCGATAAGAACTTTTATGATACAAATCGCTGTAATTAGCAATCACCAAAACGGTCGCGATACTCATGTTCGTCAAATCAAAGTTCACAGTCCGGCACAAGATATACGTGGGCCATCCGCTCCTTATGTTCCCAAACAATTCGTTACAAATGAATTTCTTCGATATGCAACTATAAGATAATTTTATATAATTATTAAGACCAAATCAACAATTACTAGATAGGTTCATTATTTAATTATTTATGTCTCATCCTATGGATGCAATAATAAATAACAAAACAAGGGTATAATATTTTTAACATTGTTTGCATTCCTCTTTTACACAATGAATTTGATAATAAGGTTGTGATAAGATGAACAAATTTTTTATTGTATTGAAATAACAATTATTTTTAATAACAACAAATGTTGATACTTGATCTCATTCTGGTCAATATATTAGAATTTAAATTTTTATCAAATAATTTATTTGTTGTCATCACTTGATTTCCCTTCAATACCAAAAAGATGTTTAAAAACGTGCTGTGATTGATGTTGCGTTAAATATTTTAGCAGTTGTCCCATGTCATTATGGCGATCTGATATAGGAAAAGAAATTTCTTGAAAATCTATGAATTTCCGGCAGTCATCAATCGAGTTGTCTACAATCGGTTCTTTTTCTCTGTATTTCACCAAAATACGGTGCCAGTTCATCGTTTTCACCTAAAAAAGCAATAAAAGTGTCCAATGTTTCAACAAATTTGATTATGAATATAATAAAATAAATGAAAGAAGTACTAACTTTGTGCCACCAATAATCACAATCTTGAGTATCGCCCTCAATACAAATAATACCCGGTTTTCCGGCAAGACAAAATCCAGTTAAATTACTCTCTTTCGCCAAATCTAAAATTTCTCGTCTTTTGACTTTGCTATAGATGTGGTGACTGTAAACCCAATATCTGACGAATTCAATTGTCTTTTGTTCTTCTTGTTTAGAAATAGATTTATCAGCATCTTTGTTTATCAAATAATGATCTGCAACTTCTTGTAACCAAGAAACTATTGAGTATATTACCGGCTCGCCTTTTTCTTGTGTTTCCAAAAACTTTAACAAGGCCTTATTCAATCTCAGCTGTTCTTTCCTATCTAGAAGATCACTTCGAACATACACATCAGGATCTGTGTTAGGATATTCCAAAGGAATGATTACATGCAATTCTAAGTCACCCTGCAACAATGGTTAAACAATTTAGTCGTTTTATAACGGGTTAACATAAATTATCAAGATTGTATTCAAAAACATACACCGATATTTGGAATTTTAATATTGTACTCCAATCTACAGGGTATATCTATTTTTGCATTATCACTAATGAAATCGTTGATGTCAGCCACAACTCCATGGTCTATCAATTTGAGTTCTTTTGGATAAACAGACTGCAATGCCTCCAATTCATATACCTGCGCAGTCAAATTTTCTCTTATCTCACTACTCGACAACATTTTGTTTCACACTACTGCGAAACACGAACATACGTTAATTCTCACTGATGAGTGAAAGGCAACTGCTATAACAGAATGGTTTGTATATAAAAAAATATACTTTGCTGGCCATAAAGGTGGCCTTCAAACATTTTATAGTCAAAACTTGACCCAGCTGATACTGACTACTGCTAGATAAGCTCTCATGATACAGCTCGCTTCTCTTCGATGTTGTCATCGTCGTCATCCATATGTGCCCGAACGACATCCATCAACAAGCGGGAAAATCGAATGTTACAACACTCATAGACTCGTTTTATGCGATAAATCTTATAATTTTTTCTTTCACTTGTCTATATCTAACGACAATTTATAACTAATATCAAGCAGTTTCTTATTTTATTTTTAAAATGCATCAAGTATTAAATTTCAGAAAACTCATTTTTTAATTTTCTAATTTCTTTACGTTTTTTTTTTTTTTTTTTTTTC